>JAODUK010040704.1:0-20812 GCA_027564635.1 Typhlichthys eigenmanni
CATGGAATTGTTTGACAATTAAAATGCTATTTGGGATTGCATTTTCATTTGAATTTAGTCCTCTATGGACTTCCATATGTCAAGTCATTGTGTCATTGTTGACAAACATGTTGCTTAGTCGTCAATATAAAACTGCATTCTGTTGGTATTGTCTGATGTACATTATGGCTACATTTTTGATGATAATTACAATATTGAAAATGTATTGTGCTTTTGGTCTGTCAACAAATTATAATGTCATTGTGATTCAGAAAGAAAACACACAAAACTATGTCATAGCACAAAAGAAAATAGTTTTTCTCATTCGCTTTGGTAAATGTTTTGACACAATTTTACCTTTGCAAACCAGCTTCTTCATTTCTTCAAACTATTCGTACAAACATAACAAAATGTATTACAGTAATGTATTTGCAAAAGCTCGTAACTAAACAAAAGTCCTCAGTCTATCCCTCAAAGCAAATTTCTACATTGATGAACATGTCATATTCAGAATGACAAGTCCTTGACCTTGTGTCAATGTCTCAATATAGCAATATACTATTTATTTTCTAATGTGAACTAGGTTAACATTTTGATGACAATTATCTAAAATGCACATATTTATGCAGCCTTATATACAGTATACAATATATACTCTATACATTTTAACAGCAATGTAGTGAAAGATCGATAACTGTAAGAGATTGGACTGAATTAATTTAATTTCATTTACTGTATGCTTTGTACTGTACACATGTACTGTATGCGTTAGTACAATATATTTTGATCAACATACCATACCATACCATAATGTAATGTAGGAAACAGCAGACAATTGTGCATAACCATTTGCATGAGTGTGCAAAAGCATTTGCAATTTGTTCAAAAACAATGAGAAATTGTTTTCATGATGTGCACAAGTAACTTTATGATGTGGAGGTTGAACAAGTAGTTTTAAAAATGTCAATTCTGATCTGAGAAATGTATCAAAGTGACTGTGGTCGTCGACTGTGTTCTGTGATGCTAATGCACCCCCTGACACACACACACACACACACAAAGGTGTCAGACGATTTCTCACTTTCAGTCTTCTGAAATTAGCTGATTCCTGATGGAGAAGGACATGGCATCAAATACAATGATTCCCTAAGGACTTATGTTTTAGCTTGAAGAAAAAAAAAATCCAATATGGTGGATTTTCAGAGCACATAAAATAACAGATAAATAAATCATACTGTACACGTAAGTAAGCAAGTATAGCTTGAGGAAATGCTTTGTAAGTATAGCATACTGTAGCATTAAATAATGCTATATGGTTACTTGAACCTTTGTGGAAACTCCTTGACCACCTTGTAAAAACAAGAGAGCTGTGATTTCAGATGTGATATCCATCAGGTCGACAGCCGGCTTGACATGACGTGACTCTTGGAGCCTCATGGCCAAGGAGAGTTACATAATGTTAAACAAAGTGTCTTGTCCTTGTCCAAGTATGACTTGAAGCTGTAAACATCATAGGGAAGTCTTCTCAGCACATATTCATATCCTCAAGCCTCTAGCTGTTTAACAGTAAGAGGCTATTCTAAAACCACAGTGAGACAGTATACTGGAACACAAAGCAAAACCATTAGCTGTTAACAATTAGTTGACAGCTGACATTGAAAGTCAGTGAGGAATAACATGAACCATTGATGAGGAGGCAGGGCTTTTAAGCCACAGCGTGTACTGCAGTGACTTTTCGCTGCAAAGTTTGAAAAGGGAAGTGTTTATGACTTTACTACAGTACGTTTACTACTCATTTCTATCGCTCTTTCAGGATTTTAATATTGTATGTCGAGCCCAGAAGCTTGGGCGTTACACCACTTTGTTGTGAGAGCGTCTCAATAGGAGTAACACCTCCATATTGTAACAACTGTTGCAAAGATTTCAATGCATACATAAGCTAACACTACTACTTATACCTCAAGTGCTGCATATTAAATACAAACATTCCAGCTGTGTAGCTTAATAAAAGATGGAGCAGTTGGCTGGTTCCCTAAGTGCTATGGAGACAAAAAATATACAATAAAAAATTAGACACTACTGTGGCCTTTTTCTTATCTGTCCTACAGAACAGTGACCAAATCGACTGGCTTCAATGTCTGTCTTCCTCCCGCTATCCTGAAGGATCCCCTCTCTGTCCACCACATGACGTGACTCTTCCAGACCTCCAGGTTTAGCCCTATGGACTGCATCCTTTTCGGACATCCCACACACCCACAACCAGTTGGACTCCAGTGGCCTGATTCCAATCCTAACAGCCACAGGTAGCAGACAGAAGCTGCTGTCCTGATATTATGAGATGGCAATAAGCTCTCCAAAGTACCTATACCGTATAAGTGAGCTATTTGGGTTACGTCCCAGGAGTCAAACCAACGACGGCTGCTGTATATCGTTCTGACTCTGTGCGTTATATTTTATGACTGTACCAAGCGTTCAGGTATTCTGTTTAAACACCTGTTAAAGGTATTGTGTGTGTGTCTCCACCCAAACCAAAAAAAGACACAGAGACAATACACAAACTTTAATGGAGCATAAGCATTTAACTCCAGAAAAGCGCATAGAAACAAACAGTAACCCAACGGCTGCAGGGTGGTGGTACACCGCCGAGGACAGACAGGAAGAGAGAGCACCATCCCTAGATGCGTCTCCAGATGTTACATAAGTATTGCATGCAACAGTGTATATATTACATTTATTCAAATGTGAAAGTCTTTCCCATCCTCCCGGAGAACTCCGGAACACAACTTGGTACCTAACGTGCAAATGATGACACTTGTCAGTTTTGTCATTTCTATCAGCAAGTGAAGTTGAATTAATATGGTACAGTTTGAGTATGAACTAGAGTTTGAACGTTATCTGTATTATGCACAGTGTTGTTTTCCTGGCCAGAATATTTTCCAATCAGAAAATGACTGGCTGCCACCAATTCATTATTTTAAATTTAATTTAGCCATATTTTTCAGGTCACCCCTCAAAATGCTAAAATTGAGATTTTGTATTGTGTAATTAAACCAGATGATTTCAGACTCTGAACATGTATTTCACATTTAAAAACTTCCTAGCCTGAAGCAAACCTCCCTTTTTATCTCACTTGATCTAAATTTAAATCTCAAATGCTTTTCAATCTTGTAATTTCAAGGTGACAGCCTGGTATTTGTTTTCAGGCCACACAACAGGAAGGATAAGTCTGTGGTTTTCTCAGAGCTGTGTAGTGCATCTTAAGTAGCCTCCCAAACATTGGCCAGTCATTAAAGTGAAACAGTAGCTACAAGCATAAATTCAATAAGTTAGAATGATCTGATTTGAACAAATTCTCATTGAAGTCTTAAGAGAAGATTAAGTAAACGTATTGTGTGTATCCATGTACAATATTTGATTTAAGGTAATAAGTCAATGAAAACCATAGAAATCTGATATTTTCTGCATGTGCTGTATTGCATACACAGGCTTTTGCAGCATATAGGCATATACTGTATAGTACTATACAGTAGCAACACAAACACCATGACCAGGTTGTGATGGCTGACCGCGATGATTTGTGGGCGGTGATTCCCTATGGCAGCGTACATATTACATAATGCCATACGGTGAGCTCCTATGTTTGTTTCCAAGCAAGTATGCTGGTAAGGCAGACAGCTACTGTATTAATCACTGACTGGCCCTGCACATTCCAGCATGTTCTCAGCTTGCACAGCAACGTAACTCACTGCTGACAAATTGTGACTTAAAATGACTTGCGATCTACTTTGTATGGAATTCAACTTTCTGTCACTTGGACTCCTTATAAACAAGTTGTGCCGAAACATAAAATTACATTCTGTTGTGTGTCCTATTGTACGTGACAAATAATAGCTGTGTATGTCTGTTGATATTGCACACATACCCACCCTATCTTATCACTTATTGATGCTGCTGCTAAGTGCTACATAGTGTTGAGTCTATTGAAAATCTATATTCATCCTCAGTCAGTCACACGGCTAGAGTCATATTAAAGCCTGAGAAAGGCTCTCTCATGACCTTCCCTTATTAACACTGAGGCCGTTCCTAACCTACGTGCAAATGCTTTTCTCCAAGGCTACGCAACATTCACAGTAAAGGCAGAGATTTAGTTCTTCTCCCCCCCAGCCCAAATCAGAGGGGTCTGACTGGGTGTCTATTCAATGCCATGCTCAGCATCAAAGGGATGAGCAGGCTTTTGAACAAAATCAATCAGTCTTTTTTTTTTTTTCTCTCTCTCTTTTTTGGAAGGTGCTGGGGGGGAATGGGGGCAGAGGAAAGCAGCTGCCCTGCGCCCGACGTGAAATAATTACAAAACAAAGTGTGTGCCCGCATCACACATATATAGTTGTTATACGCTGTATCTGCTAGTTATCACGAGGGCTGCTTGGTTATCATTTAGGCTACTCCTCTCGTTCCCTGTTGGTCTCTTCTTCTTCCATGCCAGTGCTTATTGCCAGTTTCTAGTTTACTCATGGAATTTAGCAAAATTACGTTTTTCCTGAATTGCTGAGGTATTACAATAGGAAAGAAAAAAATGTCAAGGACCATTTTCAGAAAATATATTGTTGTCATAGTGATCTGCTCGATGAGTGTAATTAATAGCTAGTTTTATAATTCAATTCACAATTTTCTTCTATCCTTGAAAAGTGGCAGGCGTAAACACTCAAATCATTTCTAAAACCTCATAACCAGAACATTTATAACTGCAGAGAAAGAGCTAAGCACAGGGGAATGGTGCGTTGCTATGGACTATGCGAGTACATCTCACACCCTTTGAAGCTTTTTGCTGTCCTGACCTGCCAGCTCTCTGCAAGTGTGAGATTGGAGACATGCCTGACCATCATCGTTATTTTGCTAAATGATAGTTTGTGTGTGTGCGTGTGTGTGCGTGTGCGAGCGTGTGTGTGTGTGTGTGCTTGGCTATGTTTGCTATAGCCTGTGTTGTGGTAATTAGCCTTATCAAAGAACAGTCAGAGTTGAACTGAGTGATCAAGGTTTATTGATGACACCTGTTAAGGGAGCAGACACAGGCGCTACTGTGATGGCCTGGGAATCAGTGCTTTCAGGCATGCATTTCTACATATCACATTCCACCACACAGTGACACATGGACACACGTGTTACACGCATGACTTGCACTCGTGCGTAAGTGTGTGTGTGTGTGTGTGTGTGTGGGTCGGAGGGGCACAGCACGTGCGCTCATCAGCGCGCACGTGAGCGAGAGCACAGACTCTTACAGCTCATGTGGCCTCTGAATCACTGGGCTGGTTAGCATGCCAGGTAACTATGCAGAATGCGCTATGGATGGATGGACGCACAGATGGACGGGTGGACAGACGGATGGGTGGGTGGATGGATGGAGTGAGAGAGAGGTAGAGAGAGAGAGAGACAGGGAGGGAAAGAAAGTAAGAGAAAGAGAGAAATACAGAGGACAGGAGAGAGGGGGAAGGAGATTGGGAGAGAGAGAGAGAGACAAAGGTAGATATAGAGTGTGGAAGAGAGAGAGTGAACGGGAGAGAGAGAGAGAGACAAAAGTAGAGATAGAGTGTGGAAGAGAGAGAGTGAACGGGAGGGAGAGAGAGAGACAAAGGTAGAGATAGAGTGTGGAAGAGAGAGAGTGAACGGGAGGGAGAGAGAGAGACAAAGGTAGAGATAGAGTGTGGAAGAGAGAGAGTGAACGGGAGGGAGAGAGAGAGACAAAGAGAAGGCCAGAGGGTGTGTGAGCCCCGTGATGTAGAGACAGGCTGACTGATCTGACTGTGGTCACCAGAAGAGAAACAGTCTCACAGGCAGTGAGTGAGTGGCCAACAGTCTCACAGGCCAGGCATAATCACACCACTCACAATTACAAGAACAGGTGCCGTGCCAAAGCACAGGGTGAGAATAGGGATGATAGAGGCCCGTCTGTCATCCTGTGGTTGCCGTCACACAATACATATGGTTCAGTATCTGGCTGGATAGGTAGCCAGAAGAGGCTGGAGAACAAGCTGGATGTTTTGCCTATTTGGCCCCGACAAGGGATTGTATTCCAGTTGTGAGCAGTGGCAGACCCCTCTATCTCTGCTGAATTGCCCTCTTAAGGCCCTTTCACACAGAAAGAGACAGCAGAACCGCTGCGCTCTGAAACCCATTCATTCTATGGCTTGCGTAGCACAAAAACAACAGTTAAGAGCTGCACAAAGCAAAGGGCGGGTACAGGGACTGCACGCCACTGACGGGAGCTTACTGCACCGTTTGCTACATTCCAATTCACTCTCCCATATTCGGGATATTACAGTAACATCCCCAAATATTAATGAACGGTTCACATACATAATATTGGTTTAACTAAGAGATCCGCTGAAAAGATGTGTTTTTTGTATGCTTATAACGCTAGAAAAATACATATTCATTGTTTAGCAGGGCCTTTAGCTAGCGGGAGTCTGTTCAAACTCTGGTACTATGACCTTTTTGTTGCCTAGAGACAGGGCGAGCGCAGCCGTGTCCTGTCTGAAGGGCCTGGAGAAATCTGCGCTCAACTCAGCGGCAAGCGCGGCGCATGTCGCGTCCTGTCTGAAAGGGCCTCTACTGCCTGGTACATAGAGGATATACTGTATGTATTGGAGAGAAGGACAAACACTGTAAACATTGATTTGTTGTTCAACCTAACTAACCTAATTACAGTACCTTGCTGTGGCTAGCTTCCACTAACATCCTCCTGTGGCATCTGTCAATATTATTTGACTGACCATTACAAAACCTAATTAAATCTTACATTGTGTTAGTTCCTATATTAGTGCACAGTGTGATGCATTGCATACGGTATAACTGTGTAATTTAAAATTGTTGTCGCCCTATCGACACACTTTGCATCCCAACCGTCCTAAAAGGGAGGATACCTTCTTGTGTGGTCCCTTCTCGAAGTTTCTACGTCTTTTACTCACCTGAGGGGAAACAGGTTAAGGGGTTGTTGTCTGTTTCCATGTGAAATTTCAGGTTGTAAAGCACTTTGATACTGTAATGTGGTTAAGGGTTATATAAATAGAATTGACGACTTGACACACATGGGCCTGGGTTCAAGGCCATTATTGTGCCACGCTCATCTGACAAGAACAAATATGTGAAGATAACAAATGTGTAAATGATAATAGGCCATAACCTTGTGACAGCAAAGCCTTATGGCTCGAGTTCCATTTAACGGTAGCAGCTAAGTCACCTCAATGAAGACTGAACACAGCACACTTTAACACACATTTGTGTCTGCATTGTGGCAATTGCCTGACAAAAGAAAGTTGATTAATGGTAAAAATTAGTACAGGTCCTAAGCCATATGGCATTAATATCAATATTATTCTGTTAAAGTTTTTCCTTATAGATGTTCTTAAAGTTGTTCTGTGCTGTGCTTTTCATATCCCTTATCACATTCACACACATTCATACACATCATGCACATCATGTCATAGACATGCTTGAAGGATGCATGGACAGACATAATCAATGCATAACACTTGTTTAGATCTTAACCGGTTGTAACTGGTTTATGATCTGGGTCACTCTAAATCTTTGAAAATGCTTCCAAATCTGCATGGTTTTCCAAGAACCGCCTCAACTGTGCTCTGCCACTTCTGTAATAAATACACTACTTCTAAGGTGCAACAATCAGTTTTCCCCAAAAGAACAGAGATGCAGCATAAATGTATGTGCTAATGATAACCCTATGGGTGAACATAAAGGCTTAATGCACCTGTAACACAGGCTATGTAACTAAAGGAAAAAGAGAATATTGTGTTCCTACTAAACAATTAGAGTTTCTATCTCAGGTGTGCATGGTTTAAAACATGATTTATATTCATATTATAACTAATTAGCTAAAATTGTCCACCTTTAAGAATGGCAGTGCCCAGTGGATGTCCTGGTTTTTATACATTTCCATCAATTTTAAATGTTGTCTTTTTTGATCGGTTTGGAACCCAGCCAATATACTGTATCTCCAACAGTGTATTTCTATCCATTTTTGTCCTTGCTTAACTAGAAAACCTAATGCCAGAAACAGTAAACTGTGTGGACACTTGACAGACAGGTGTACAATGTACTGGCTTGAATAATGATCACTGTAGCAAGAGAGACAAGGCGGAATAGAGAATGAGATTGCAGAAGGGATAGCCAGGAAGGCAGGCACTGTTCTGCGTGTGTGAGCATGGCTAGTAAAATATACATTTTTCTTCCAGTGGGTATATCATAATTTAGACTGGAAACGCCTGCTGAAGTATGCTTTTATATAGGTATTTCACCATTAGAAACTTGAAAGGCGGTGAATTTTCAGCCCGTCAACTTTGAAGTGTGATGCCTTCTCTGCTCAGTCTTAAATACTCTCATCTACCCCTCCCCTTCAACTCTGCTCTCCTCACCCTCATGCTCACTAGGGAATCTGGGTACCAGGAGAAGAGAGATACGGTTGTCATGGCAACGGCATGCCCCTCCTCCCACGGGACCTGTCCTATTAGAAAAGTTGGTGACTTTGCCAGCTGCGCTGTCAATCCGGTAGCACTGTGTGCCCATTGTAAGCTGAGTACGCATTAATGCCGGTTGACATTTAGCGCTTAGGCTTCAACAACTGATGTCATTTGACAGTTGACTCACGGTGTGGAGACAGAGCCCGTCATTGTTGCATTGGCTTCAAATTCTTGAGGAAACTTTGTGACCTAATGAAGCTTTATTGGGCAGTGTTTAACAATCTTTTTTGGAATTTTGTGACAGAAATCAAAATTTTGCTCATAATCAGAATTTTGTTGAAACTTTTTGAGATTTCCAAATGCTTAGCATCAGTATGACATGCTCCTGATCCTTTGTTGTGACATAAGCCTGCTGTGATAGTCTTCATGTCTTCAATCATCAACACAGAACAAGTTTTATATGCTACTGACATTCCCAGGCAAGCAGATTTATAATATTTAGAGAAATGGCTGCTTCTTTCATTTGGTATATGGCAGCATTGTACTGCTATATTTGTTTTGTTTTCCATTGTTTCCTTTCCATTTATATATTAAATGAGGTCTGATAAAAGTTGCAGATTATGACTTATTATGCACTATAGTTACCTTCATTTTAAAGTAAAGTTGTGTGACCTGTGACCATATTAATATTAATAAAGATTTAGTGCTCAATAAATAACATCAAGCACCCCATTATTTGAGTGATTTTTTTTTTCTACAGCAATCTGTCTTCTGCAAAGCAAATATTTTAAATTATATTAGCTTGAAGCTTGTGTTGGTGGTGCTACTGTAACCTGAACTGAACTACCAGATGCACAGTCCAGCAGGAACAATTATTCACCAGCCTCTGCTATTAGCATGACTCAAATGAGGTTGCAAGTCCCAAATGTAAACTTCACCTTGTCTGTAGCAAACAAACATTAATAAGGTGGTGGAGCAGTGACTTCATTAGAACAGACAACCTTTCCTTATTTGAATTGTTGATAAAAAGGGTTATAATTAAGACATTTCACTCTAGCAGCATTTTTTTGCTAAATGCTTCTTTTTCTAATATTGTAAATATTGTAAAACCACGAGACAACATGGAGCAATGGATGGGGGAATAGGATGGATTATATGGGTGGGTAGGGGAGTGACACATTCCTGGGATATTATTACATTCTTGATTCAAATCATCCAAAAATATGAGTTCAAGCAAAACAAATCTTAAACCACTATATGTGCCTTTGTATTTTAAGTGTATTGAAGAAAATTCTAAAAAAAATAATCATATAGGCTTAGTGAAAATCATTGCCCGTTTAAGAGATAGAAAAAAAGGAAACAATCAGAATGTCACTTGACGTATCCAACTAGCTTTTGTTACGCACAACGTGATGTTCAGCCCCGAGCATAACCATTCAAACAGATCATAATAAGTCGGAACGCACAGCTCAAGAGCATGACTTTCATCTGCTAGGGATCAGTGATGACGTAGCGGAGAGGCTGAAGCTCCTGGGCGCACACATGATGAGCAGAAGCAGCCCTATATTTAATCTGGCCGAGCCGTGCCGCTGTCTTTTCAGCACCACTCACTGACAAAGCAGCCGACCGGAGAAGAGAAAGAGATAGAGAGAGTGATAGAAAAATACAAAGAGAGAATTGTCTACAACCAACTGAAGATTTGTTTAACATTTCAAATTCTTAACTTTCTTATCTTAATGTTCATCTTTTATAAGTTGGAAATCTGCACAAGGAGACCCAAGAAGTTGGGCTTTATCATATTTCTCAACAATTAGTTGATGCGTAATTTTGACGAAGCTTCATCTGTGTGTTAAGACCTAAATAACTTTGGTTGGTGACAGTTCTGAAGTCCGTTCAAATGTCTTGGTTTAAAGTTAAGGTGGTGCAAAGAAAAAAACGTCAATAATCGTATATTAGAAGAATCCGAGGAGCCTTGACACGTTTGCAAGAACTGGGGTGATCTGGACGTGGAGTAAGCGCATACTATTGGAATAATGCTTGTCTTAATATTTGGAGTTTTCTACCTGCTCAGTGGACGCATGGTACGCGCCCAAGACGCTACAGGTAGTCGCTTCGTTTGTAACGCAATTCCCCCGGGTGCAGAACCAGGCTGCGGGTACGGTCCCACGGGAAACCGTGTCCAGAGCACTAGTCCCGTGGAGGACGAGTTGCGGAACACCATCATCCATCTTAGAGAGACCATCTTACAGCAGAAGGAGACCATCGTGAGCCAGCAGGGGACGATAAAGGAGCTCAATGCCAAATTGACGCGGTGCGAGGCGTCCGCGGAAGAGTCGTCACAGGGCAAGCCCCGAGGTCAGGGGTCCAGGAGGAAGGAGTACGGCAAAAATACAATGGGGGACCTCCCTCGGGACCCCAGCGAGACCATAGATCAGCTGGGCAAGACCATGCAGAGTCTCAAAGGCCGGCTGGAGAACTTGGAGGTGAGATGGCGCATATTGCTCTGCGTAAGAACAACAACGCAGCATGTTGCCGCGTTCTTTCGGAACTCTAGCACTATTTTAGATCATTATCATAAACAACATAGATGTAATGCTTTCAATGTTTTATGCATTATTGAATTAGACACATTTTCATTCCCACTCTGACGCGCCACAGCGTTACGCATGCATGAATCTTAAAGCCATGCTGTGCGGGAGACGTGCAGGTAGCGAGTTTGAAATGTCACAAAATAAAGTGTATCATCCTATCTATTTAAAATGAATCAAAGCAATGTGGTGTCCAGGGTGTGGGAGCCATCAATAAGAAATGAGAAACAATAACTGGTGTAATGCCCTCATGCAGGGATTGGCAAAACAAATGTGTGTTCGACAGAGGACTTTAGTTTGCTGTCATTTGAGTCGTGATTCATAGCAGCTCACGATATAGCCATGCAGTTGTCACCTGGAGTCTATAGATTATCTAATAGAAGGCACATGCTTAATTGTGTTTTTCCTGCTTTGTTAAATCCCCAAACATTGGGTTTAGTGGGTAGACTACATTTATTCCGTGGTTCAGTGATCACAGTGAACTGATATTGCGGTTTGACAGGGGCGGTGAGTGGACATCCTTTTCGTTTGAACATTGAGGGGGACAAATTAAGTCCATCTGACATCTTTTATTTTTAAATTGGTAATATTTAAATAATTAGTAACATTGTTTGAAGCTATTACTTTTTATTCAGTGACAAACTTTTAATTGTAATAAAGGTGAAAGTAGTGAACCCAAATATATACATCTAATAAATAATGCTGTTTTAAATTGCTAATTTCTACTAGAGGTTTTTGCATCTGAACTCTTCGTTTATACACCAATTTGTGAATTGGCAGTGAGGCCATATTGTCACATCCAAAGGCGCTGTGTTAGGCTTATACAGTAAAATACTTATTTTTTTCTAAGACTTTATCTAATGTTTCTGTTTCACAATTTTAACACAAAGATTATTGTTCCTAAGAAAGGGAAAATAATCTTCATTGCTATGCAACGCACAAAGACAGCAATCAACAATCAGCAATGCAACAACTGTTAATATCGCTTAATCTTGTTCTACCATGTTGTCGAAGCTTGACTTCAAAGTCACCACAGTTAGTCACCCCCATTGAAAATTGACGAAGCATTAGTTTTGGCAGAGCCAGGCTAGATAGCTGTAATCTGCACAAGTTATGTAAATAATGGGAAACAATTTATTAAAAAACCTTAGCAAAAACCATTCGGGATAGCCTGTAAGCTTCCCCCTGGCTCAGCCCCTTGTTATCAGTAAACTATTTAAACATTTTATTTCCAAGGCTGCTGATACAGATTCTTTAATCTTTTGTCATAGCAAAGGTGCAATGTCTCATTTTCAGAAATATGCCATGCCCTATAATTACGTTAACACTCATTTAGATACGAGGTCATGTTCATGTTCTGCTCCCACTATTCCTCCCTCTCCTTCCTTTATTGTCTCTTAACTCTATACATGCTTTGTCCTCCCCACCAGACCCTCTTTCTTACCCACACACGATTGAAAGCTTTAATACCGTGATATAATCAACGATAATCTGCAGCTGTGAGGATTTATATATAGACGATATATTACGGTGCTTTTCGAATCACATCTCTGCTGATCTAAATCTGTCCATTAACATAATAGCTGTTACAAAGAACAATATATGTATTATCTACTAAGAGCAAACAGTCCCTTGAAGCAAGATGTCAAATACTATTTGAAACAGCAGCATTGCTGCTATACTACACATTGACCAGATATATGTATATAATGGCCAGCTTCAGGACCATACCAAGTTACCATTTACTATTAGTTGGATGAGGTCATGTTGTATGTAGGTATGATTATTCTACTGTGAGCCGTGTCACTGGATGGCTGGATTCCAATATGGATAATACCATGAGACATGATTTTCTCATGGCATTTGGCTGGAAATGAAATATCATGCTTTATCAGCTGTGTCAGTGTTACAGAAAAGGGCCCATATCATTTTGTTTTCCAAACGTCATTTTAGACAGCATTTTATCCCTGCTGAACACCCTGTTTCAGATGGGATGGACGTGTGTTATAATCTGATTAGCTATAGTGTCTGACTGGGAATGGGACTTTACAGTAGGTCAGAGACGATTGGCTGCAATACACAAATGATGTCACACCTGTGGTTATATATTTACATGTTAGACAAATGTCAACATGATTCCATTAATCATTTATTAAAACATTATTCCACCACTTTCAGGTCATTTCAGACACTTCAATTGTTGATATGTTGACTGAAAAGGATTATATCAAATGTGTACTGTAGTAAGCAGGTGACCAGATACATCCTCAAGTGGGTTTGTGGTTGTAGTTTCCTGTAAATTGGTGTCTAATACACCAATGCCTTCAATCAATTCAAACCATAGAATTGAATCGACCATTTTAATTTTGTGGCATTAAGGAGGTGGGGTCAGGTTGTGCTAAAATACATGACCTATAATAGGCGCAAATCAGCTATCCACTGCAAATGTAAGGGCTGAATACCTGCCTCATGTTACAGGATTAACTATCTGAAATGTCAGTATCACACCTTCATACCCTTACAATCTGATTCACCTTGTCTATCTGTCTGTCTGTCTGTCTGTCTGTCTGTCTGTCTGTCTACTTGTCACTTGTGTGTGTGTGTGTGTGTGTGTGTGTGTGGACCATGGCCACCACCTGCCACCCCCAGCAGCAGCAGCTGCGTCTCCCCGACTCCAACGCGTCGTCAGGGGGGCTTGCCCCAGCGCTGACCCCCCTGCCGGCGGAGCTGCGTGAGCTGCTGAGGCAGCGCCTTGGGGCGCTAGAGAGCCAGCTCCTGCGGAAGGTGGCAGAACTGGAGGAGGAGAAGAGCCTGCTCTACAACGAGACGGCGGCCCACCGCCAGCGCACCGAGACCACCCTCAACTCCTTGCTGGAGCGCATCGCCGAGCTGGAGAGAAGTACGTTCCGGAAGTGCGTTGCATAGGGGGAAATAAATAGGAGGCCAGATATCACACAAGATTCTCCTTACCACCTCATTATGAAAGCACTACTGTAATTATTAGTGGGAGGAGTGGCTATTTTCTGTCCTCTTCATTGTGTTCAATCAGCTCTTCATGTCAGGAGAATTAGGAGGATTTGTGTTGAAATCCACATTTAAAATACATGTTTTGTATTTGAAGCTTGTGTGCCCCTCAGTATGCTTCTTCTTTACCATGGCGTTTGTTGTTGTGTTGTGTTGTTGGTGTTTCAAACATTCACATTTGCACAGTTAGGTATCTGGGCCCCTTTATAACACCTTCAGACAAGTTTTTTGCTATTACTTTGGTAAATAAAGGATCTGGTGGAAACACTGGTCCTGGGGTCTCTGACTTTGTCAATCATCGCCTCGGAGACCATTTATTTACATCTTGTTGGCCGTACCCTGTTTCGGTTTATTACAGTATAAAAAAAGACTTTCACGCTGCCCTAGTTGCCATGTCATGAGAATACACAAGAAACGACAAACAACAGCTGCTGCCGTTAGTGATGATTACAATAAAGGATGATTACAATGAGCGAGCCCTGATGGTGCCGGTTATCAGCACTCTCACTAAAGCCGGGGCATGAAAAGAATGTGTGGCGTTTCTCTCTATGGCACAATGCTGCTGCTAAGAAACATATACATGTGGCCGGCACTCCATTAGGCAGTACTACGTGCAATGGTTACTATGGCAGCAGTGAGTGTTTGTGTGTGTGTCTGTGAGAGAGCTGTTTAGTTCTTTCCTCTCTTTAGATTCTGTTTTGTAGTAAGCTCCTGTCCCCTCCATTCTCTCTCTGGATACCCCTGATCTATACTTCTGTGCCTTTATTCCGGGGTTGTGCCTGCTGAGTGCCACATCGAGTTGTTATTGATGTTGGGAAATGCCAGCCAGAAGATTCTCACCCCAGATACACATTCTTATTGTGGGTTGTTTTTACACAGCTACTTTCATGCTGTTTTCATGCTATCCATCCTCATCCCAAAGGTTAGGCATCTCTGTGTGTGTGTGTGTGTGTGCGTGCGTGCGCATGCGTGCGTGCGTGTTGTCTCACCCATTCCTCTGTTCACAGGTAACAATGCTTTCAAATCACCAGAGGATTTCAAGGTGTCCCTCCCTCTGCGTACTAACTACCTATATGGGCGCATTAAGAAGAGTCTGCCAGAAATGTACGCCTTCACTGTGTGCATGTGGCTCAAGTCCACGGCCAGTCCTGGCATAGGCACCCCATTCTCCTACGGCGTGACGGGCCAGGCTAATGAGATCGTGCTGATCGAATGGGGAAACAACCCCATTGAGCTGCTAGTTAATGATAAGGTAGGTGTACATGTCTGTACGTAAAAGGTGGATGTACTAATGTCTGTGACATCACTCAGTGCTTTATTACAGTAATGGACATTTTGAAGCCTGGTGGTTGGCTTTGAGGGCTTCATTGGGTTAGTACTGGAGCCTGATTTGCTTTTATCCCTCTTGCAACTACTTGAGTGGCTCATGTGATCTCTTGTGATTGTTAGGCTGAGTCATGTGATCTCTCTTATCTTCTTTAAGTTTTAGAGTCATCATTTTACAGTAATGGAACAATAATCATAAAGAGATTACCCCACCACATCCCACCTTAACTTCTTATGATCAGGGTTGGGAAGTAACTGACTACATGCAACTGATAAAAAAAAATAAACTGTAACTGTAATCCATTACAGTTACCAACTAAAACATTGGAATCCGATTACAGGTTTGCAGAAGACAAATGCTTAAAACAATCAAATGTTCTCTCGTTAAACTTTCAATAATGTCAATCAATAATGTAAATAAAGTCTACACTATCCCTTAAGCAACATAAACAGTCACAAAAATAGAAAACCCTGGCATGCCAACACAGTTAATTGCTTTGGATGGCATTTTAAAGAACAACAAGTAATCAGACATGGGCAGGATGGTCTAATGGTTTGGGTTTTGGGCTCCCAGCCAGAAGGTTGTAAGTTTAAACCCTGGTGTTGACTTACCTGTAAGCTTCCTTGAGCAAGATGCCTAACCGTCTACCCCCTAACTCTTCCCCCTGGTGGTACCATCTTGCATGGCAGCAGTCACCATCGGTGAATGTGAAGCGCTATATAAATGCAGAGCATTTACCATGAACATGCATTGAATACCTTCAGGTTTCTGAGCTCCTCTGTCAGTTTGTCTTTACCTTTTGAAAGTTGCATTCCTTGATGCACCACCGAACGATGCCGCCGGTGGGCGGCGGCTTTTACTGTAACAGATTACATTTAACAGGTAACCTACCAAACCTGGCTTATGATACATCATTTCTTCCTTATTCATGCAGTGATTTTGTCTATTTCGAAGCTAATCACCTGGTGACCATAAAGAATAATGCATTTTAAGTTAAAAACTTTCTTACTGTAAAGTATTTTTCTAAGATGTTGAGGATTTATTCTTAGCTCAGTTGTGCCTGGGCAGCAATTTGGGATAGACATGTCTGGGATTTAAATGTGTGATGTAGAGAGGAGATGAGATTTACAAAGCCTTTTTACTACATTTTGAACTTTATAAACATTTCATTTCCCTGACCTATATTTGAGAGATCTAGAGTTAACAGTGATTCACATGAGAACCAATCAAATTACGTGAGCCAAAGTGAAGAGCAATCGTGCCTGAGTCACACTGGGAATCTCAATCTGCTAAACTAATGTTTTGTTCGACAATGTTAAACCAACAGAAAGCCCTGAATATTTTATGCCGTTATGTCTTCAAAGGAATCGCACCATTGTGATTGTTGTATTTGCATAAGATGGGCTAATAGAATTTTCTTTTATGTCATTGCGATGGAAGACTGCAGGGGATTCTGCAGCACAGAAACAGTGGAATGGGGTTTTTCCTTTGGCTCCAAAGACCACAGAGGAATTCATTTATTTATTTATTTATTTTTCTCTCTTTTCTTGTGTGCGGCGGGTGTTATTGGCAGAGGCAGCATCTCCTCACAGCTTTCGCTCCACCATGCATTATACATGTGTGGTGTAAGACAGGCAGAGGAGCAGGGATGACGTGAGGAGAGAAGTAGGAGGAAATGGACGGGGATGGGCGGGTCGGAAATGACAAACGAATGAGCCATTGAGAGAGTGAAAGTGTGATGGGGAGATCAGAAATGGAACTTATTGGACCAATCACAGAGATAGGGAGATAGAAACCAAGAAGGGTATAGGAGGTGGAACACCGCAAATGCATTGTACTGTACTGTATGTGTACTGTAGCACCGCTACTGTATGTGTGGAATCTGTTGGCAGTTGTGACGGAGGTCCGTCGGGGTGCTCTTGCTGTTTATTGCCCGGCGTGTTGAAAGAGCGGGAACCTGACCTGGATTTTATTACTGCATGTGCTGAGGCCAAATGTAGAGTTATCTGTATTTTGTGGGTGACAGCGCCGATTGTAGTATTTGTGCATCTTCATAAATAAAAACATTTGTCGAGACAGTGGAGGCTGATTTGTCCTCGAAAAATAGATGTATAAATAAATCAGTTTTCCATGTTTTCCCTCTGTTCATCTGGTATTTCATGTGTTACATTACAACAGCAGACTGCAGGAATATGAAACATCCACTTTACAATTGTGACTGTGTTCTTGAAAGTGCCAACAACATAGAGTTAAGATGTTAGCTGTGTACTAGATTGAGTGAGGTTTTCTAAACATGCCTGCTGATGTTTGAATTTAGATTCAACAGGTCTTGTACATTGCAGCAACACAGTGTTACTTTGGCAACCGTGTAACTATAATGGGCAAACCTTGAACATATGGTCCACTATGCTCCAAATGTAGATATAGAAAGCTGCAGCCATATCTAAGGATTTGACCATTCAAAATTCAGTGTTTCTAGTCGCTAACAGGTTGCATTGATAGAGGCATCAGTTTTATCAATACCTGCTGAGAAGGCCATGCATACTAATAGACTACCAATTTCTTATGGTTGATTTGACCTTGTCATGTACGCTTATTTCTGAAATGCGCTCCACGTTAAGAATCTAGAAAATAAACCTGTCCGACAGCTATTAGGGATTAATAACAACATGCCCCATCCATCATAAATTAAACCGGTTTTGAGGATAGGATCAATTTTAGTATGCTTTGCATGTTAATGTATATCTAAGCTCTCCCCAGCAGATAACATTTTATTAAGTTAGACAGATATTTTAAAGTACATATATGAAGTTTGGCTTATAAAGCATCCTGCTTTCAGCTCCATATATTTGAACACAGGCTATGTGACTTGGTCAGCGACTGTGTGTTAACATCACTAATGATCATTATATAAAAATAGCTCTGGCTGTTCCTATGGTTCCAAAATGTCCCATGGAAACACTAATCACTGCACGGAGCGAGCATTAGGCTTAGAGAATCTTTCAATTTGACGTCCGACAGAAACAAATGTGCGCCGTTTGCCTTGCACTAAAAACCAACCAGCCAGAGTTCCTCTTCCCTGCGTGATGCTATTCTCTACGGGCCGTGGTGACACAGCGACGACTTGCTAAAGCAGCCAGTTGTTTTTCTTCGATCGTAGAACAAAGCTGCGGCATGTTTGGGGATATTATTTAGCTGTTGACCACCCATGGCTTTGACGGATGTTCCATGTGTGTCATCTGAATGAAGTCAGAATTCCATCTTGTATAACTGCTGCCCTAGTTTGTAATGCACAGTACTAGAACAACCATGTTGCAGCTCACCCACACACACACACAGATGACATGCTGTTCTGTCCTCTGCCCTCCATTCTACCCCATGACTAGGTGGCACAGCTGCCCTTGTCTATCAGCGACGGACGCTGGCACCACATCTGCATCACCTGGACGACCAGGGATGGCTTCTGGGAGGCTTATCAGGACGGTGAGCGTCTCGGAACAGGGGACAATCTGGCCCCCTGGCACCCAATTAAGCCTGGAGGGGTGATTGTCCTGGGACAGGAGCAGGTGAGATCACTAGACCGAAAGGCACTGTGTGTGTGCGTGTGCATGTGTGTTTGTGCGTGCACGTGCGCCTGTGCATGCACTCGTAGTGTGATTCACTTTGTGTCTGTTTGCATACAGTATAGTGCATGACTCCATGAGTGTGTATGCGTGTATGTCTGACTGCGTGCATGCACGTGCGTGTGCGTGTGCGAGTGTTTCTCTGGAGGTTTCACAGCAGAGAGCAGGGATCAGATCTGTGAGCCTCTTCTCACGCTATCGTGGCCCTTTCAATAATGCCTCATTCATCTAGCTAGCTTAAGTCACCCAGCAGTGCTTCACCCTCGAGGAATACACTAGCCTCCCTCCACATGTAATCTATGTACTTTACACACGTAAATATAGAGAGCTCATCTCCCTGTACAGACGTGTTGGCCCCAAGAAATGATGTGTAGCTTTTTCTTGTAAATATGTATTTTCAGGTATAAATGTAACCTGACAAGACCAGATATCTGTCTGTTAGACACATTCATCTGGGGAGCGGTCCATTGAAACGGGTTCAAGAGGGCAGGCGTTGTCCAAAAAATACTTTGCATTTGATTGAACGAACCTGTGAACCAGCAGTTGTTGTTATCCACTCTTGCAGTAGAAAAGTCAGGAGAAGAGTGGAAACATATTTTCCGTTGAGAAAAGCCTTTGCTCTTCTAATAAATTCGAATAAATCCGATGCTATATTGTATTATCTCTAGGAGTTTTTGACTCGAGTTGTTTTCAAGTCATCTACGTCACACCTAAACCACGCCCGTAGCTACGACGCTGATTGGCAACCCACTAGGTTTACAGGTCTGAAACTCGATATCCAAGCTCTCCAGACTGGTTCTCAAAGTGAAACTGAAGCTGCACATTTATACTAGCAATACTATACAACTATACTATACTATAAAATATTCAGAATTGGTTGCTACTTTTACATAATGGTTTACATATTGGTTTTAAAAAACAAAAAAACATCTTAACTGGCTATATAGTATAGTGTTTTTATTGAAGACATATGGACATTTTGCACAATTTCACATTAAATAATGGGGATTACAGTATGAGGAGTAGAGTATTAATTCACGAAAAGTATTCTTGAACAGGGGCAATGGTTCACTCAGTGGACAGAAACACTGATAGGAGAGGGGGTGATACACTGCAGGAAAGAAGGTATCAAGGCAACATTCCAGTCATCCACAAACCTTAAGTCTTTTATCTGGCACAGTCCATCAACCATGTAATTCAGTACACGGAAAGTTTCACCTTATCAATTGGTTTTGAACCCCTGACTGGGTGGAGTTACACAGTGCATAAGGCTACATTCAGTGACTTTTGAAAGTATGGACCGCAGAAAACCACATTGAATATAATTATTGCAAAATCGGATCCAAACCACATGAGCTGGTGGTTTGAAATGCGATTCCTATCGGATATCTACAGATCTTGATGCTTTGTGCAGGAAAAGTGCATTGCGGGTGATGTAAAATACATGTAATTTGAGCTCCATCACTGAGTATTTTTGGTGTGATAAGGAGTCCTTAACTTTGATTGCTTGAAGGGCGAGATGATGCACCTCCATTTCTCCTGCAGCCTACAAATCTGCTTAGCTACAGTACATATTGTAGTTACTGATGCACACTGAACGTCATTAGCATCCCAAGCAGATAGGTTGGTGATGTCTGGACACTCTAATCTGATTTTATCACTAGCAAATAACAGTGTGGACAGTTGACTTAAAGATCTGATTTGAGAAATAATCAGTTTTGCCTGTGTAGCGGCCTTCACTTGGCATTTACTCTGCGTTGTGTTGTATAAAAGATGACTTCTGCTACTTCAGTCCAAAGA
>JAODUK010040715.1:0-20812 GCA_027564635.1 Typhlichthys eigenmanni
AGAGAGAGAGAGAGAGAGAGAGAGGAAGGGGGGTGTTGCACTAGCCCGGCACACGCAGGATGCAGCGGCAGCGGCAGCGGCAGGGTGGCTCTGGTATCTATTGTTCCCTGCTTTACCAGACTTCGCTTCCTCACTGACCCAGCCACCGCAGAGAGAGAGAGAGAGCGAGAGAGAGGGAGAGGGAGAGGGTGAGAGAGAGAGAGAGAGAGAGAGAGAGAGAGAGAGAGAGAGAGAGAGAGAGAGAGAACGAGCGCGCGCAAAGGAGCGCACATCCATTCAGCCGGGATTACTTTTGGGAGACCCGGGCACCCGTTAACCCGTGGAGAGAGAGAAGGGAGAAAAAGCAAAGCGAAGCACACTTCTTTCGCTCAAACGTCCTGGTCCGCGAGGTCGCCAGCGTTTGAGCGTGTGTGCGTGTGGGTGTGCTTGTGATTGTTGTGTGTGTTTTTATACTGTGTTCGCGCCATGCGGCTGGCCGGCGGGGTGCCGAGGATGCTGGGAGTCTCTGGACGGGGGCTCCCCTCCTGCTGGAGGCTAACGCTGCTGTTGCTCTTCATCCGGGGAGTCAAGGCGCAGACATTTACGGACGCTAAACCCCTCTACGTGTGGCAAACAGGTACGGTCCCGCCACTCTTGCCGACCCACAGCATGCTTTCATTTCACCCCGTGGTCGGTACTGTCCTAGAGCTACCGAGTTACACAGACTCATGGACGCGACTGCTGAATGAACAATGTACAATGTACTGAACGTTTGGAATGAGTAAAGGAGGCTGTTCCGGTAAAAACCTAGAAAGCGGGTACACTGTAACTTGCCGCTCGAAGTCTTCCCAGTGATAGGCTACACCGCATTTATTCCAGTCCCGACACGTGTTAAAGAGCCTCTATTTAATTTGGTGATTTTGGCAGGCAAAAAATATATAATAATAATAATAATAATAACAATAATAATAATAATAATAATAATAACTAAAGTAACCAATGAGAAGAAGCGCCAACTGTAAGCGCTGGCAAACGTGATTGAATGTTGGTTCACTTGGGTTTGTGCCGACACGGTAAAGACACAGTGGGTAGTTGCAGTGAATCCATCACCCACGTATAGAGGCGGTTACATATTTACTGCAGTCCCCGTGGAGAAGTCATCTCTGCTCTGTCTCGGAATTGCTGCGTACCGGCCCATGCATGTCAGGGGGGACACCTCCACGCCGCTATGCAGGACTCATTTATCACAGGACGGGCTTGCGATTGATGAGTGTGTACAGTGCTGAGCTCGTGGGCTTCTCTCAGTGGAGAGCAAACGTGTGCGACGCGTTCCAGCTGGAGAAAGACCAGCTTGATCGTTGGTGGTTGGTTGGCGGTTTAAAATAAAAAAATATATAAATAAATACATAAATACTGTAGGTAGATGTTTCTGTTGTAATTGTAAATGTATCATTCATGCATTCATGGAAAATGCAGTGTTTAGTTGGGCATAGACAACACAACGGGAGCCAGTGAAGGGATTGTGTTTTTCCAGTGGTTCTGAGAAGGATGGGGTGGGCTTGGGCATTCTGATATAACTGAGAAACAGTTTGTACACAATACAACATAATTTTTACATTTCTCTCTCTCTCTCTCTCTCTCTCTCTCTCTCTCTCTCTCTCTCTCTAGCTTCTCCCTCACTCTCTTTATCTGTGGATCAATGTACTGGTTTCTTTGGGATCTCTTCCCCCCCACCTGGGCTGTAGTGATCAATAGGAATAGTCCCCAAGCTGCAACTCTGCCAAGCTGGGCTTCACGATCAATGCTGTGAGGAGGGCGGGGCCTTGTGCTAGCTACAGTAGCATATTAGCAGCATCCATGCGTGTAATATGTATGTGGCTAATGTATACTCTAATATGCATGTTAATAAGCCGGTTTATCGCGTGCAGCTCCAAAGTGCCTTGCTATTGTCCTAATTGACACCAATTAGAGATTTAATTTGATTTAAATGGATTTGAGTCCCTCATAGTCACAGGTTTATTGTTTGTACACAATATCTGAAAGGAAGTCCCACATTGTTTTGCCCCACTGCTCTCTCTCATTCTCTTCCTCCTTTGCTCTTCGCTTCTTTCTCTCTCCTCTCTCTCTCTATCTTTCGCTCTCTCTCACTTCCCATTCACGTAAAGCCATTGAGCACAGCATATGAGATTAGGCACAGAGAAAGCGGCACCGATCGTCCAGGATAATTTAGCCCAGATACCATACAGGCATGTTTGTGAACACACACACACACACACACACGCACGCACGCACGCACGCACGCACACACGCGCACACACGCACGCACGGACACACACGCACACACACACACACACTCCTGGAATTCAGAGGGCCTGGAGATGTGATTCCAAAAAGAAATGTCTAGAATGCGTTTGGCTTGGGTGTTGTCTGTTGTGCCTTATTGCCGGTGAGAGATCTGCAGCCATATGGCATTTTAAATGATATCACAGGATGTTCTGGGAGCGCGGCTCCTCCTCGTTACGTTTTTATTTATTCTCTACTTTTATATCTCCTCCCCCGCTGTCCTCACCTCAGCATCTCGGGCAGGGAGGGTGGGGGGGTACAGCCAGGGTGGGTGGAGGTGAGGTTAAGGTTCAGGGAAAACTGGGAGAGTAATACATTTCTCCTTTTTTTTCCTTTTTTTTTGCGGTGACAATTGGCTCGCACCTCTATCCACACCTCTTTCTGCAGAGGCATGGCTGGTATTGGTGGCTTAGTGAATAGCAAGGGGTCAGCTGGGTTTTGAATAGTACATGGACGTTTACCCTTCCATGCCACTTGTCCACCATCACTGCTAACACATAGCATGTGTGACTAGCTAACTTACAAAGCGTGATGAAATGGCGTGTGTAGTGTACGCCACCATATCGCCGCGTGTGACTGTGATTATTACAAATTATCAGTGACATCCTGCAAATTAGCAGACCCTTCGGGGGGGTTTGCCATGCTTGTCATTGTAATGACAAAGAGTGCACCCCCCACTGCCCACCCTTCCCTTGCTTTCAGAGTTGCACCATACTCCTGGTTAGCAATAGAGGAGGGCTCGGTCACTTCCTGCCTCGTGGCAGGGAGCTGCCCAACAACAAAGAGTGACCCGATGACACTCAAAGACTGACCGGGCCTTTCTCCCTGTCCAGCAGCTGGTGGGCTTCGGGACAGGAGCCAGTGAAAAGAAGCTGTTTTTATGTGAATCTATAAAACAGCCTCACACTGACCTCTGAGAGGGTGCTCGGGCCCTCAGAGGCCGTCAACTGTCGACAGAAGCTCTCCCGGCGCACGGGCGCTCTTTGTTCTCGCTTTGTGACTGTCCCACTGAACCCAGCCCCCTTCTCCACCGAAGGTGACCTTTAACCTTAGAGCGGGGAAGGGTCCTGGGAGGACACTGACCGAGAGAGAGCGAGAGAGGGAGAGGGGAAGGGGGTGGGATGCTTCTCTGCAAACACAAGCGTCAAGTACCTAATCGGAGCCCCCCCACCTAGTTGGCTGTGTGTGTGTGTGTGGAAAGTTAAGTGCGGCCCCTCAATGAAAACATATGGACATTCACAAGTGATTAAACGCCATTTGTTGTCAGAAGAGACACTTAAGCTTCAGATGCTGGAGGAGCGTTGTTGAGGCATAATGGAGGCGGATGAAATTATTTCTGTTTTCCCTGGGATTCATCAGGCACCAAATTGCCACTATTATTCCTGGGGTTTGGAGTACACAGGACAGACAGCTGCTCAATTCGCTTTGGCAGCCTGCCGCAAATGAAGATGTGTGTGTGTGTGTGTGTGTGTGTGCGTGTGTGTGTGTGTGTGTGTGTGTGCATTCGCATGTAGCTAAACATGCGCTGCACACACACACACACACACACACACACACACACACACACACACAAGAAAAAAACGAAAAAAAGACAATAGCAACCGCACACGCGATATAAAGACCTCGATGCGCGCAGGTGCGTGTGCGCAGCGCCACAGCGGAGAATAACTCAACGCATTTGTTGTGTTCCCCTCACCCTCGTGCTCCTCTTCAACTCTTTGTCTCTCCTCTCAGCCTTCTGCCACCTCCAGTGTCTCTCTGTTCTCTCATGTCACCATTAGCAGCCTGTCATTTCTCGCTGCTCTCCCAACACACACACAGGCCAATCGGCGAGCCAATAGTTTTGAATGTGAACAGTTAGCATAAAGGGAGGGTGACAGTGTGATTTGTTCCAGACACTCCTCCTCACTCGCTTTTTTGTTTTTTTGCGCTCGCTGTCCTTTATTCCCTGCATGGGCGGGCGCACCCACACACACACACTTTGGGCTTTTGTGTCAGTAGATAGGTGCGTTTGTGGGTGCGCGCACGCCCAGCTGTCGCAGAGGGAAGTCTGCGTGTGTCTGCGCGTCTCATTACTCGCGGGATGGGGGGTGGTGGGCTGTCAGAAGCCCACCTATAGGGGAGACTCGGGGAGTAATTACACGGGGGTGAGGCCCGTTGGGTCTCCGCCTGTTAGCTTACAACGGGCCTGCTTGGAAGAACACAGCTGACCAAACCACTTGCTAACGCGCCGCATTATTCTGCATGATGTTTCTTCAGGGCCTCAAATAAACCTACTGGTTCGGTCAGGCCTCTATAAAGTTTAAAGTTAAGGCAGGGTATTAGCAAGAGTCTTATTTGACAGCTTTCATCAAACTGTACCATAACGATTAATTTACTTGTGCTTAAGATGCAGCATCATCACGTTTGATACATGTCAGTACTGATATTTCTATATTGTAACCGAGGGGTCGTACACTTCTGCTGTCACCAAAGGCTTGTTTCCTGTGAAACCCCCATGTACAGCACACCTGCAGACAGTGGATGTGTGTTGTGGCTCCACAGTGCACTGCACTCTCTGGTCTCTGGATCTTTTGGCTCCGCAGTTTGAAGCCTGTGCCTTCCGCCCACAAGATCCTCCCCTGGCGTGTATGTACAGCATGTAGCAAAGCGACGCCGACACAGCCAGAGAAAGTGTCTGGATCACGTCAGACACAAGGGCAGCACCACGGAGATGAGACCTCCGCGCTGCTCCAGAGGGTGGATAGACGCAGCGCAGCGTTGCATCTATGGCACGCTCCCGTTTCGCGCCGAGTGAGCTCATCCCTGATCCCGTGATCTGCAACAGCTCTCGCGTTGACAGCGCCCGGAGCTCTTCACATAACCACGGTGCACCTGTAGGCCTTACGTCTCAAGTCAACACATTAGCACGTGTTCTTGAGGGTCCAGTTGTTTCCCAGACACAACTGGCTCTGGAGGAGAGTGATGTTGCACCCTGTAGACCAGGGGTGAGGAGCCCTGGTCCTGGAAAGCCAATGTCCTGCATGTTATAAATGTCTCCCTGCTCCAACACACCTGATTCTAATGAATGGCTCGTTATCAGGCTTCTAACGGCCCATTCATTAGAATCAGGTGTGTGGGAGCAGGG
Source organism: Typhlichthys eigenmanni (assembly GCA_027564635.1). Lineage (NCBI taxonomy): Eukaryota > Metazoa > Chordata > Actinopteri > Percopsiformes > Amblyopsidae > Typhlichthys > Typhlichthys eigenmanni. The sequence continues at coordinate 5,450 of JAODUK010040715.1, forward strand.
AGACATCTAAAACAGTACCAGGGTTCCCCACCCTTGCTGTAGTCTGTGGTAACAAGAGGCTCCTGCTTATTCTGTTGCCCAGCATGTTCTCCTGAATGTTCTATGACGAGGCATGTCACATATGGTGGGTTCCATCCATGGCGAGGAGGAGCCTGCAGTAAGTAACAATAGCGTCAATCAGTTTACCCTTGTGCCGGCGATTGTCTCAGATCGTATGTATTTCTCAAGGCATGTTTCCTCTTCAGTATACAGTGTTCTGCGGGTCCTGAAAACATTTGGTGATGGGAGTGTTGGATTATGGCTTTTCTAAAGATCACTAGCCACTTTTCATAGTGACTGGTATTACATTATATTTATTCTTTAAAATACGGCTGCATTAACAAATGGAAGGACAAGTAGTTGTACTCTGCATTTGCATAGTGCCTAGTCTGTATATTGGCAAATAAACTGTATTACTTGTTTGGTTGAACATGTACGGTAACTGTTTGGCTTTCTTACTAGTGGTTGTTTTGTTGTGACAGATATCCCAATTGCATTCTATTATGATTTCTATTGACTTTGTTACCTTGAAAATGAATGAAAAATCTTACAGTTGTATAAATGTGTGTCAGAATCACAGAGTCAACAAGTGTGTGCATCTGTGTGTTCTGTTCCAATGTGCTTTTTGGGCTCCATAACAGCAGCATGCCAGATAACCAGATTAGAGTGATTAGTAGTGCCATCCTGCTTTTAAAAGGTTGCTGGGTTAAATCCTTTTGCCCTGGCAAACTCATGTTTTCCCTAGTGACTCAGTGAGTACAAGGAAACGTGCAGGAGGATTGAGCTAATCACCCTAATGAGCTTTCCAACAAACACCACGGAACCTGGGTCACACTAATATGACGTTAAATAGATAGCTCCTAATTCTCCAATTGTAAAGGAATTATAATATGAATTCTGTTTTAGCACGCACGCTTTCTCCTTCTCTGTCTGAACTGCCATCTCTATGAATGTCTGGTAAATATGTTTGTCCTAATGTACTTCATTACATACACCCATTGCCCGTATTGACTTACTTCCAACACATTACGTATGCAAACTCATTTGTCGAATATAGATAGAGCCAATGCACACAATGGCGTCATGACGCTGTCTTTCCACCTAGACTGCAATGAATAGCTCTGCTGTGTCTCACTATTGTTTGTTTCCCCTTCACATCCAAAGATGCTGGATTCAATTGGTATGGCATTAAAGGTAAAGTCAGAGATTGTAAGCTAACACACTTTTTGTCAAATTCAGCGAAAATCTCCTCACGGTCCGCTAGCTGATTGTGCGCATGATAAAAAATACTCTGGTGTGTCTATACAGCCGTGAAATGGGAACACAAACAAAGTACAGACAATACAATATCCTAGGCTTAGCAATGCGTTTCCACTGTGGGGGGCGGGGCTTCAGAGGGCGCACCCTATGACAGTGAAGAAGGAGGTGTTTTTGTTTTGTGTTGATATTTCAGAATGAGTGTTCGAATACTTGTTCTCAAAACTCCATTAAACACATGTTTCAAAGTTAAAAATCCAAGTGGCCAGTCAGGACTGTTTACGGGCTTAGGTGCACATGGCTGTACCATAGCAGGTACTCACCTATGAAGACCAATAACATCCACCAATAATATCCACTAATATGTAACTCAGTCCACTGATCAATCACGGTCAAAAATGATCATGTTACATTGGCAAAGGTCCAGACAATTTAATGCAGTAACATATTTAGTCCAAAACACTAGGCTACTTTTTTGACGTTAGCCTAGCTCTCAAAATAGCCCCTGCATGCTGCAAGGATGTGATTGACTAATCAATTGAACCATCTATTATTCACAGGGCAAATGCGCATAGCAATATAAAAATAAAAGAATATTCGAATCCCAAAATTGAAAACTGAATACCTACCCATCAAACGAATACCCAAATACCTGAGTACTCTGGTCCAGTATATTTATAAACAGTGCACGTCTTTAAACTTAACATTATACAATTGTAAAATATAATATACTGTATAAAAAAATATGTTTTTCAGTTCAAGAAAAAAGAATGAACTGCATAAAACAGTTGAATGTGTGGTCAAAGACAAAAACAAACCTGCTTGATGCTGATTTGAGCGATGTATAATAGTATCCTCTTAATACAGGTGGTAGGAGTATAACTCATTTATTTAGTGGCTCCAGAGTTGTATTATGTTTGTATTTCTCTATGTGACCATGATTTAAAACAGCCAGCATCATTATTCCAGTATAATGCACAACCAATACATACTACCGACAGAGCATACAACACATACTGTAAAGTACATGATTGCACATACTGTGCCAATTGCATATATGCAATGGATACCACGCACATTTCAAGCAGACACGCACACACTGAGAGATGGAGTAGATAGCAATAATACAGGCAGAGTGTTATAAATAGCCAAGGAGCTCACGCAGGCAGAGACTCACCTCTGGCAGCCATGGCTTACTCACCTCTGCAGCAAGAAAAACAAGCAGCACACTTGCCAGAGATAGAGAAGGATGTGGTTCGGGAGGGGGAGATATTTATAACGCAACACACAGAGTTTGGCCTCTCTCTAGAACGACACCCGGCTAAATGGAGGCGTTTTAACTTCGTCGTTGCATTATTCATTGTGTCTCCGAAGGCGCAAGTTCCTGGCGAAAATGAAAACAAGTTTCCGGTCATAACTCTGACTTGAGACCTCAAGGACAACATGGAAATTCAAAACACCACCGGCGAATGGGAGGCAACTTTCTACATCGTGAGATACACCAACCATTTTAATAAATGATCCTGGACACATGTTCTCCTGAAGCAACAGCAGATTGTGAAACACAACACAAAAGGGAGCTTGACATGATAAGCACAGAGTAACTCAAACATGTTATTTGTGCTCATAAAGAAAACAGAAATGGGCTCTGGTAGCCTAGTGAGAACGTACTGATGTTTTGTGATTTGGTGCTAATACTTAATTCATCTTGTTGTGATTGCCTGACGATGGTCCAATCATCTGCTCATGACTGATTGATATCGGTTGTCAGTACCTGTATACAGAAGACTATTTTGAATTAACATTGTGCAGAGGTCTGTGCAGAGTGGAACATATCGCGGCGCTTGCAAAATCAGGGTGGTCTTCACAGACTATGAGCAAATGCTTGCAAACGGGAATGTAAAAACCATGTGTGGCACAATCAGTTTTCATGATTACATATATTTATAGACTTCACCAAACATGGAAATTATGGCAATGTCAGTCTATTGATAATACTGCTCTAGATATTTCAGGTTAAAACCCACTATTTGGTAAACATCTGTCATATAAGCTTACCACCATTTTACTGTGAAGGGGGAGGAGCAGGTTAAGGGTGTGTGGTTTGTTTCCATGTGAAATGTAGGCTGTAAAGCCCTTTGAGACTGCAATGTGATTAAGGGCTATATAAATAAAATTGACTTAACTAAATGCATCAGAAGAGAATTGCAAATACATTTGCCAAATATCTCAAAAGAACTAGAAAGCATACACATATTTAAATATGGTTTTACAGTGTTATATTCCATTCACATCAGTATAACATACAGTAAGTGTGTGCAACCTAATATTCCTCAGCCTACAGTACATGTCTGTTGAACACGCAGTGAACGCTGTCCCACTATATAAGATGTGAAGTGGTCCATGACCTAGAATTGGCTGTCTGGGCCACAGCTTATTGTAAAGCAGGGCACTGTTTCTGCAGTAACGGATCAAACTCATATTCAGCTGCTGCTAGTGTGTTACTGGGACTGCTGCTATAACTGGCTTTTTCTTTTGATTATTCTCCTTATAGCTTACTATTATAGCTTACCATTTCCTTATAGCTATACAATTTCCTCATATCTTACTATAATGCACTAATATTATTATACTGCTGGTCTTAAATGGACATGTAGTAATCTAAACTACTTCAGTTTGTAGTGTGTTTTTCCTAGTGAATAGCTGGTGAATAGATGTAAAATAAATTTTCATGTATCTCACTCCAAGTCAGAAAATCACCGTAAGAAGTTTAAACATTCATCGACGTCCCTCCCAGTAAGTGTTACGGATGCAGGCATCACACATGTATGACCGGACCAGTTCGGCTGCTGTGAATCCAGCAACAGCTGTCACACGGCCCACGCCAACGACCCCCACCCCCCCGTGTCTTTTCACATTTGTAAAAACTGCGCTGTAGCCGGCGAGAGGACGCGGGGCTTAGCCACTCTTTCAGTGAAATGAAGACAAACTTAGGGGAGAAGGGGCGGTTTTCATTTGTGTTATTTCTCATCTGCCACTGTCCACGGGGCCCGGGCTAAAGTGAGTTACAGCTGCGGGTCGATTCATCATCGTCATGGAACCCTCTGAACCCGCACGTCCCGCAGGAATGCCTCCCAAATCATCACCCTCCTCCCTCTCCCTCCTCCTCCTCCTCCTCCTCCCTGCCCCACAATGCACCATTACCCACAAAGCTCAGGCTCATCAGGTTCATACAGTAGGGCACATGCTGTGTGATTGCTTGCTGTCTGCCCAGTGGCCTCGTCTCTCAGCAGGAAGTAAATATGAGACAACCAACAGCTTTGTCCGCCTCACTGAATTTGTGCTTTTCATTGTTGGGTTTACATTAGCAAAACCACTGGCTGCCACATATCTACTGAGATGAGACCAGAGCCTTAAATAAATCTAATAATGGATTTCCAAGCAGTACTGAAGGCAAAGAAGAATAACTACTATACAACCTTAGTTAACGGTTCATATTGGCTTGTAGGCTTGATAATCACAGAGGCCTTGGTGTTTGTCACAGAGTCGAGCTCATAAAAAATATCAATAGTATTTTCTTAGTACTTTGGTAATGCTGGCAGGTACATTGGTGAGATGCTAATATATATGTCTAGATTTAACAAGGCTTAATTATTTAAATTGTAGTTTTCTCTTTAATAAAATCTATAGTTTTAAAAATGCTAAAACTGTGGTTATATTCAGTGGTTCTATATTCATCAGTAATCCATAATTTATGATTTTTAATTTGTCTATATTTAGGAGGTTCATTTCCTTTTAGCAGTTTTCTCCTATTTGTTAATGGGTTGTGATATTGCTGCTCGTAAGGCCCCCATCCTCCAATAATTTATAGATCCTGATACTGTAGACCCTGACAGAATACATCGGTCAGAATACATGTGGATGGACTTAGCTTAGCTCAACCTATAGTCACTTCTCCAATGTTAAAGTGTAACTGCCCCCTAACATTTGTTTTTGGAACTGTAAACAAAGTAATAGGATTGATATGTGATGCTGGTGTTAATATTGACAAAAATCACCCCAGGACCTGGCTGGTTTTCAGCGGTACACTTAGTACGCTCGTCATCAAATTCAAATGTTAACATTAATGGAGGCCCTCCTCTCAGCCCAGCCCCTCCCCTCCCCTCACTCAGCTCCTTGATGCATTTTTTAATTTTTCAATGCAAGTTGTAGTGGGTGGAGTCAGGCTCAGAGCTGGGGTGCAGTTACATTATCATTATTCCAACACTGGAAAGTGCTGTTATTAAACCTTTGGAACCCTTGGATAAAACCAAGACTGTATCAGAACACTCAACAATGGTTAACAGCCAAAACAATTAACCAGTCATACATATTATTGGACAATTACAGCCAAGTTATTAAGCATTACACATTGTATTTAGCACTGTAACATTGTTATGTTTACTAACTCGGCGAAGGTAACGTATAAGTGGCAGGTATAGGGCTTAGAAATCTTGCTGGATGATTATTACAGGTAGCAGGCTCTTGTCAGGGATGGAATCAGAGTGCGGTCTGGGAGTCAACCACCATGACCACCATAACCTCTTACCTTCCCTTCTTTATTTTTGAGTGACAGATACATTGTCATTTCTGACAGAGGTGGACAGTTACGATGCCTCCCAGGAATGAGTTCAAGCAGGTTGGGATGTCTGTTAATTAAAGGTATAGTCAGCTATTGCAAGCTAAATGTAAGCTAATACACACTTTTTCAAATTCACCACATATCTCCTCTCATTTTGCTAGCTTATTGTTCCCTGCGCGTGTTGTAAACATACGATATACATACATATAATACAGCCGATACTTCTGCAAATAGTAGCATACACCGCTCACATTAACAAAGCTGTAGTACTACGCTTTGCTTCACAATGCGTCTCGATGGGTGGGCCGGCGCCACAGAGGAATATTATTTTGATTTGAGCTCGAATTTAGCAAGCGTTCTCGAGAATCACTGACCCTGCCTTTACAGTAGAATGCATTACTACCAACCTATACAGTACACACACCGCTCTATTATTATTAAGATCTTTCTGGAGTTGTATGCACTACTCATCATTCATCACTTACTGCTGCCGTGTTAAACAAAATGTCACACAACGGTCATTCCTTCTCCTCAATAGCTGTAATTTGTGCTCCACTCCAAGGCCTAATGGCAGGCGAACATGACAGCTGGAATTGGTAAATGTTGGTGTCTGCCTCGCTCCACATTAACCAAAAGGCCAGTGGGCCATGCTGTGAGGGGATATTCGGTGAAGTTTATTGTCTCTAGCGCGATAACGCACCGGCGATAACATGATGAGAGATAAAAGGACAGCTCCATTAGGCTGTATCTGCCAGCATCTGTGTTAATGCTCCTGTCGGTGTTGGTGGATTTGATCGCTGTGAAACGCAGGCCGGCTGGAATAATAAGCATAAGGATATGAAATGCAGAACTACTGTGAGGAATAACACATGAAATAACTGTGCCTTCATCAGCCTTTACCCAATATAAACCTCATTCAAACTGGTTTGCAATGTGTCATTTGTCAACACACATGCACGCTGCTTTCTTGTATAGCATGGCCAGTCTACAGGCTTTCAGCCTTTTTAGTTACTGAGTGCTCGTTGCAGCGCTTTCTATGGGCTGACCACGTACACAGAAATACTGCTGTGCCGGCACTATGCAGATGTTCACCAGGAATAGCTTATAGCTAGCTACAGTATATAACCTCAGTCCACATGTTCTGTCTGGACAGCCGAATGTGAACTCAATATTTTAATCGAATGTGTTTGATCGCTAAGCTAATCGCTAACTCACTGTAATGTGTGCGGTGCTGTCATCAAACGCTAGTGAGGTACCGTGTCTTTTCAGAAACCCCGCTGTGTAAAGAAAGCGCTGTGGCTGTTCAGTTGCACGGTCTGACAACATCGTGACCCTCTCTCTCAACACGCATGTTTGTAAGCGTGTCTTCCTCCCCTCTCCCATGGAGACAGATAAACACGCAGGCAGGTTTCATTTCTTCCTCAGCTGTCACGCGTGGGCCACCAAAGTCCCCGCGTGCCGCCTGACAGCCGTATCCGTGGTAACTGCGATGACTGTATTAAATTGAGCGGAGTCGGGAGGGGGATCGTGCGACGTCGTGCACAGGTGCATAGTGCACTGTTGTCTTGTGTTGTGCACACACTCGGTGGGTGTCCTGTCATCCTGGCCCCTTGATGGGGACACACACACACACACACACACACACACGTTCACACACATTAATGGAAGTGGAGCAGGTGCATCTACAAGGACATCAAAAGATAGAAAGACAGTGGGAGGTTACAGGGAGGAGATGGAGAGAGAGAGACAACACACACACACACACACACACACACTGTCTAGACTGATTCAGCAGGATTAACATAAACCTAGCACATGTGGGAGGGGTCTACACAAATGCATATGTCGTAGATTGAACTTTAATAAACGGTGGATGGGATCACATGGTCACGGCACCAGAGGATGAAGGTACAGGCAGGCAGAAGAATGAAGCCAACACTTTGGAACTATTACAGCGAAGAGAGCGTGGCCATAATTCACCCAGGACAAAACAATGATAACTTTGTTGTTTTTAAGTGAGCACAGTAAAAAATACAGAAATGATTATTCATGAGTTGAATGTGGATGTACATTTTCCAACAAATAATGAGGTGAAGAAGAGGGGAAATGTCTCTAATTTGAGTCTGGTTTGCCAATCAAGAAGGCAACGATTTGGTCTGAGTGTGCCTCATATTGGATCAATATAATGACATTTCCCTCTTCTCCTCTCTCCCCTCTCCTCTCCTCTAATCTCCTCTCCTCTATGCCGTTTTCCTCTCTCTTGTCCACTCATATGTTCTCCTCTCCTCTCCTCTCCTCTCCTCTCCTCTCCTCTCCAACGAACAAAGGCTATTACTGTTTGCTGCCATTTATATAAACCCAGCTCTCACGATAGGTTAAAAAGACAACAGATAAATGTGCTGAAACATTTTCCCGCTGACGGAAATATCATTCCAGCTGTCAAAAGACTGCCGTCAGTGATGGTTTTCAATATGAGCTGCACTTTCCAGGTGAGGGCAGATTGTTTTTTTTTTTTAGCAAGAAAAAGACATTGCAGCACAATGCAATTACAAATAAATGAGTTGGGAAACAGCCACTCGTAATTAGCTTGCTGCAGCATCCAATTAGCTCAGAGAAGGCCCTCGTCTTCTTTCAGCTTTCTCTCTCTGCTGCTGACGGGCTCGGCCTCATTAAGGAAAATCCGGGTGTCAGCAGAATAAAGCCGAGCTAGCCTCTTCGGGACATACAGTAAAGCCCCCTGAATATTCCGTATCTCTTACTTGAAGTGGTGGGGGAGGACTTTCATGGAAATCCCTCTGATCTGATTTTAGGTGGGTGGGGTTCTCAATGCTGGGAAGGATTATTTAATACAGTATTCTGTTGGTACACACAGTTTCTCAGCAGACCTGTCCAGGCTAAGATCGGCCTTTTATTTTAGATTTCACTCACACTTGACATTCCTAACACAAATTCTATTCCTATTCACAGTGAGTGAATCATGCACTTCCATGCTTCCCACTGTTAATGCGAGGCTGAGGTTCATATCGTCATACGCTGTAGTGACTGCTCACACACACACTGACTTCCTTTCATTGTGCCAGTAAGCTGGCGCGCTTGCTGGTGTTTTTGTCCACGACAGCTGCATTGGCACAGTGGTGAGTGTTTTCCTCTGCAGTCCTGAAAACACATTTGATTTGCTTCTGTGGGTTTCTATTTAAGCAGCCACCAACCCACCCACATAAGACCTCTACTTTTGACCAGACTGAGCCCAGTTCGCGCTGGCCTTTGGACTGACACTAGTGTACTGCCAGAACGACATGATCTTTTAGAGAAGAACTGTGAAGGCCAGTTGCTGGAGGAGCAACAGAGGTTGCCAGGAAGTGTTTGGCCTTACACGCTTACACGCTACACGCTACGCTTACACGCTAAGACACAACACTTGAAACGTCAAAATGAATCTCTGCAGTCAAAGCCTAACAAGCCTCTTTCAAAATGACATTTTTGCGACAAAGGCACACACACATGCACCACTTGAAGTACTCTTTCAGGTAACAACAACACACTGATGTGCTTTATACAAAGCACTGCTGTCTTTAGTACTTTGTAGGCCTATACCTATTTTCTCATACAGGCTTCAGTAAAAACATTGTTAAAATACGGAACATCTACTCACATTTCAATGAATGCAAAAAATAGAAAGGCTTCAGAAATAAAATGGTGTACTTTCCAACGCCAAGCTGAAAATAATTCCTCCTATAACTATCATTATCCCAGATGATACCAAACCTAGTCTGCTCTGGTCCATCCTGTAACTGTATAGTGGGCAGGGACGTTCACAACGGCTCTTTGTCCTATAACATTTCAGGCCCGACGCCTGGTTTTAGCTAGATTGAAATCAGCTTCACCAAATGAATCATGATAATGAACTCATGACGCTGTGCATCTGCATCAAAGGCCAGGTCTCTGTAACACAAATTGCTTACACTGTAGCTACCTTGACTATGTGTAACTCAGACCATAGGAAGGACAACAATGTACATTTTCACATAAGGATGGGGGTGGGTTAGGTCAGAAGACACATTCAGTCAAAACTTCAGGCATGGCAGGTGCCACCACAGACAACCCCACCACCCCCCTGCCTACTGTAAGTCACAGACTGCATGTGATCGACTCGAACGCCGTTCCTCTCAAATGGAACCCAATACAGCTGCTTCATGGTAATGCAGTGTTGACATACTGACAAAGTTGATATTATGGAGTGTTGTGTGATCAGCAATGATTTGCTATAGGCAATGTAGGTGAATGGCGTTGTTTGCCAACACTATTGACTATGGTCAGTTACTGTTGATGGGTGAACAGACTTTGCCTTCCACCCTTGGGAGGTTGTCTGGCAGTTCTTTATACACCAGAGGGGTATTTGTATTGTTGAGGCTCAGACTGATCTGTGTTCAATTACTGTCTACGTGTTTTCATGTGTGTCTGAGTGTTTGTTGTTTTGCATTCTGAATCAAAGTGTTTTCAATATGATTTCAAGAGTTTGCATTCTTGAATAAAGTGTCTAATGTAAGAAACAGTATGTACTGTTTTTCAAGAAGTGTGTTGCAGAATTTCAAACAACATGCAAAGTGGAAAATGTTTGTACTTTTTGTACCTTTGTTTCAGGCATGGTAACAAAAGTTAAGGTTTGGAAGCTTTCGTCTAAGCATTCACTTTTCGTGTGTAAGCAATGGGCAAAAACTGTAACTGCTTTAATGATCGTGAGCACTAGAGACTTTATCAGCAGTGGCGGAACTAGAGTTTTAACTATGGGGTGGCCAGGGGGTGGCTAGGGGGTGGCCAAGGCTATTTCAGGGGGTCCATAGTCCATGACAGACAATTAGTGTGTAAACCTAACATGACATCTAAAGAGCATGAATAAATCCTATGATTTCTTGTTTGAAGTAGAAGTGATAATTACTGTACTTTACCCCGAGTTCTTCGGGCAGAGAGTGTAGTCCACTAGGGATATCATTCTTTAATATATTATGTATGAATAACCTGAGTTTAGACCTGCAGCTGAACTTTCTTTCACAAAGTATTGTACTCACATAGGCCTACTCAGTACTGAAAACACTTGGTTTTCATGAATATTTAAGATGGGCCTATAGATATCCTAAATTTTTTCATCACCATTTTCAACATATATAATAACAAGCGACAACAACAGCTATAGTAACATATTTACATTTGCAGTAACATATGCTTATTTTTGTAATAGTTATCATCAAGTGTGTTATGTCTCCGATATCAGCATCCTCTCAGCTACAATTGGAATACTATAACAAAATATTTATGATAAACGTAACTCACTGTTTATGTTTAAAACACAATAAAATATTAACCGCTTATTATTTTGTGTTTTTATTATGTAAAAGAGCGTACAATTGTGTATAGCTTTGTTTAAAACATGTCAATTCATCCATGTCTTGACTTACTTTCAAACTCTTCTGAGTTAAAAAAAAACCCACAATAACTTTTTTTCTTGGCCGATTAATTGTCCCAGAAATAATCGTGATAAACTATATAATTGTCATTTTAAGGGCAGACAAGAAAAGACAAGGGTGGAATGACTGAAAATAGGACTATCCAAGGAGTCGACAATGGAAGCAGGGAGAAGTTTAACTGAAACACGGGAAACATTTTATATTTAAAACAAGCATCCAACACACTGTCGTAGTAAAGGTTGGTTGTGAATTACGTATTGATGTGCCCTACTTTTGTCCAGACGGAGCAGCAACTTAATCCAGTATTTTAGGATGAAAGTGACGCAGTTAATCACTTTCACCCTTCTTCCAGCGTCAATGTGTGTTCGCTGAGAACTACCTCCTCAAACAGTTTGCTGCGAACTCAAGCAAACTGAAAAATGTTCACCAATTCTAAACGCACTTCTGTTCCGCTATTGTCGTGTGAAATTAATTATTCGTTGTGATTGGTTACACCAGTTTCATTGCTTCGTAAAGTTGGTAGGCTACAAACCTTGAAGCGAATAAAACAAATGCCGCATTTGTGCATTTATTTTTCTAAATGTAGTTGGCTGGAATTATGCAGTCGTCGGGAAAAATACCTTTACCTAAACAATACAATATAGCATACTCATTGGCCTTGACGAACATGTATCAGCTGTCCCCTCTGTGCGCGTGCATGTGAGAGAGAGAGCGAGAGAGAGAGAGAGAGAGAGAGAGAGAGAGAGAGAGGGAGAGAGAGAAACGAGCGTGTTTGTAAAACAACACGAGATTCTAGCGTTTACCATTCTGAAGATAGTATATTAAATATATACTATGATGTGTCAGCAACATTTGAGAGCGCATGATGCGACACACATCATACCATTCTGTTCAGAGTGTCTAGATTTTCAGGAAAAATCTGTTACCGTTCTGAAGATATGACATGAAATATAAACCTATGCCATGAACAGAAACATACGAGAATCCATTATGCAAGGCATATCTTATGTCCGATTTCGTCGCCATGTTGCACAGCCCCTATTATGGAAAAAAAGACTATATACTAATCTCTTAGTGGAATGTTTGGAATATGGGGTAAAAAACTGTTTCTAGCATTTACCTTTCTGAAGATATGAATAGAAAACTGCAAAATTGCAGCCGCCAGATGACTTTGCTGCACGGGGCGTTAGGTTAGAAATTAAATGTCAACCCGCCAGTGTTAGCCAAAAAAATTTTAGGGAGTCACCCGGGGTGGCCAATCAGATATCAGGGGTGGGCATTGCCACCCTGTACACTCCTCTGACACCGCCAGTGATTATTAGCCAAGGACGTGAAGTGACTTTATGGCCTCAGGCCTGTATTGTATATGAGGCTGTGAGCCCTTTGAGTCTTCAGGCTAAGTAGGGTTCACTTGCTTATACTTAGCCTCATGCATTAGATACTCATTTCTCATTTTACTCTTTTGCTGCACTGGGTTTATTATCTTGAAACCGACTGGCCATTCAGTTGATTATATCATATTTGATTCAGTTAAATTAGAACAATGATACCTTGACTTGGTTATTCCTGTATGCGGTTGAACCCCACTTTGCCCAAGGGGACAATACATATTTCCATTAGAGCTATAGCTGGAAAGCAACACAGGGGACTGTTCTGTTTTCTTTACAAGCCACAATATACCAGGAAAGCCTGTTTTAGCGGTATAGCTTACTCCAAAGAAGTCAACGCAAAAACGCTGACAGAAACAAATAGTAGCCCAGACTTAGTGTTTGTGTACTCAGTATTTCTTAAGATCCCTAACTCACCGCTGAGAGCGAGTGAGAGTGAGAGCCAGATTCATTGTTCTCTGACTCAGATGGATGGTGGCAAAGACAGACCTCCCCCTTTTGCCACCATCCCCCCTCCAACCCAAACCCCACCATTTCTCCCTGGAGGACACAGGGCATTGTGGGTAATTCCATATCGAAGACAACTATTTCATTCACCCATGAAAATGGAGAAGTTGAATAAATGTGTACAGTCTGTGATTGGCGAGGCATTAGAAGTGTACTCAATCACAGCAATTATTTTGTTCCTGTCCTGATATTGTGTTAATACGTGGAACCATCAGTGCTATTGTTAGCCAATTAACCACCGCGCCTCATGACAATAGGGAATATTTGGTGCAATTTTCACGCAGGACATTATTAATGGATGTGAAGTCCTGGCATTATCAACAGCGAAGAAACACACACTGGTGCTTTTGCATACCGCCGTACAATGAAATGATTAATAATTAAATTAAAATTGGTTTAAAGTGTTGAAGTAAGCATCATCCATTTCACAGCATGTATTGTGCATGTCGTCATGTTGACCGCTTGGGTTACTGTGCTGCGGGTACACCGGGGTGAAAAACACATAATATTGACACCCAATCCTTAGGGATCTGGGCAATGATGCGGACAAACTGGAGTCAGGTGCTACAGAGAGGACACTTAATTGGCTGAGCTGATAAAGCATTCAAGTCATGCTAATGCAAGCTCTAATACAATACATGGTTCATGTAGGCGCGTGCGTCCGTCTGCTAATGAACCAGTTGTGTTTAATCACATCGTTCACCGACACCATTGGAGAGGCACGTAGACCCAGAGGCAGTCAGACAAATGCTTGCTGTGCAGATTGATTGGCGTAGCAGGCAGCAGAGGAGATAGCGGCTCAATTGAGTTACTGTTTTATAAGATTATAGTAGGCCTGTGTGTTTGATATAGTGGCTTTCTATGCATTTCTTTGACGTGTTTGTGATTTGCAGCCACATACAATGGCAAAAGTGTATGGCTCAATATGGATTCATGTGAACACACCAGCCAATGTTTCCTGTGGAGGGCTTAGGATGTATTTACCCCTTGCCAGGTGAATATCTGGAGGACACAATGCTGGCTCGTCAAATCTTATTTGAGCATGACATATTTATGAAGTGCACTATTGTCTGTAGGAAGGAACACCATGCGAAAAGGTGTGTTTCTGATTCCAAGCCCAGATTTGTCCTACTGTAGCACTTTGAGCCATGTCGGGCTTTGTGTGGGAAACACAGACTATTCAGGGTCTCAGCACCATGAAGCCCACTGTGGCGCCGTAGGAAAACCTCATGGATCGTTTTAAACATTATTGCTACAGTGGAATCCTCAAATTACACATTAAGTTGAGTTTATAATAAGCCCAATGCAAAGTTGTCTTTCGTGTGGCTGTTTGGGTGACTTATTGCTATGTGTCGCTGGCGGAGCAGTGCTCATCATCCACGTCGCCTAAAGGCAAACCGCTCAAGTCGATCAATTTGATTATAATCCCCTCTCTCAGTCAAGTGTGTGCCTGTGTGTGTGTGGGTGTAGGGAGTCAAGTTCAGTAAATAGCCGTCAGTGTTGACTGGAAATGGTGTGTGAAACACCGCCTTGGGGTTGCAGGGGCTTAATGGATGAGTGTGTTGAGGACTTGTTATTCTCAGGCAATAAACACCTACGAGAGGGGAGATGATCAAACTCTGCGGATGACGATGGATCGGTCCAAGGCAGATGTTCTCTTACCAAAAACAAAACCAACCACATGAACCTGGGTGAACATGAATTTCTTTATTTTTGTATCTCTGTAAGTGGTTCTCACACTGCCTGACTCATTATCCCACAAAAGAAAAGTAAATAACCGTAGTTTTGCGACCCCTTGGGGGGCGAAGGTCCGGTCCCACAGCTGGAGGACCCCTGTTCTACTGAACAGTAAATGTTTCAGCTTGGGGTGGGAGTTTATAGCCTCGCAAGACCATCATAATATCGCAATCTTAAGTTTCACTTCACAAGAATCAGTCTGGAGACCTTGGAAATCGAGGTGATTCAGGCTGGTAAACCTAGTGTGTTGTCAGCGTCGCAGTTTAGCTATGGGCGTGGTTTAGGTGTGACGTAGGCTACCTGGAAAAAGCTTGAGTCGAAAACGCCCATAGATAATACAATATAGCTTCAG
>JAODUK010040725.1:0-20811 GCA_027564635.1 Typhlichthys eigenmanni
ATGATTTTAGGTGGCGCATGCGCACTTTCGAAAGGGTCACTGAATTCGGCAGGACACAGAATTAGGCGTAACACCGGGAAGAGCGTGCAGGGCTGGGCTGCTCTCTTTATGCTGCTCTCTTTATGCTGCTCTCTTTATGAGGACAACCCTCCGAGAAAACACACCAGAATGCAGCTTTGTCTTTTCACAGGTAGGCCACGTTAGAACGTTTAATGCACTATAGCCTACATTACAATGACAAAGGCAAAATGTGGCTTAAACAGATGTAGACGATAGGCGATTGAAAATTAAATCCTCGTAATAGTCTTTAGTTAGCATCACACAAATGCTCGATTACATTTGGGGCATATAGTAACCTATAGTTATAGTCTTTAATTAAAGATGTTGATGTATTTAAGAAAGTTTTATTCCGGTAGTCTTCTCCGTAATGATTTGGTGGTAGTAGCATATATATATATGCTATGAGACGCGAAGCGAGCCAGGTGCCATAAAAATACAATAAAATAAAAAAGCACACAGTGAGTGACTGGACGATCAGACGCTTTAAAGTGATAATAGGAAATCGTTATTTTGGCAAATTGCAATATTGTCAAATGTGTCCCTGAATGAAACAAATCTATAAACTATAAAAAATATTTGCCAAATAGGCTACGATTGGTAAATCTTATGACCATACCGTTTTTGTGTTGTACACGTTTTGCGTGATTATTATTATGAACCTTTTGTTAAACATTGTCTGTATAGTATAATAGCCTAACACATTTATTAGGCTAGTATACATGTACATTAATGTTGTTTGTACAGTAGGCCTTTGTAAGTAACAGTACATATAGGCTACTGTATGTCATATAAAAATATAACACACACACACACACACCATGCACCTTTTCTGTGTCAGGACTCAGGTCAAATATCAATATAGCGATGTCACATGCTGTGTGCTCATAGGTTTGCCAGTGGAGCGTTGGTTGGCTAGGTCAGTCACATGTCTGCTGTTTACCCTTGTGCTCACACACCTGTGTCTGACTGCACCAGGGCTACCAGGGGGACAACGGTATTAACCCTTCCATCATCTTGTGTATTAACATTAACATTTCATGTTGTTCATGGTTGGATTATTTATTATTTATTTTTTATTTGTTTACCAAACAGGGAAGAGACACCAGAAGCACCTCCCCCTTCCAGCATGCTAGCCAATCCCTTTGGTTCTGGGGAGGAAGAGCGCAAGTGAGTGACGGTCCCACATTCTGCTTTTACTGTACGGTTAGTCTGACTGACCGACTGTTGCTCTCAACTCAATTATTTTCACTGAGATTACAGTCTGGAAACCCTGTTTCATTGTTGCATTAGTGTTTTCACAGCCACCCTGCTGGTGGACCAATCATGGTGGGTTAGAGAGATGATGTTGAGGACAAGCGTGTTTCTAAATGGTGGTAGAGCTAGATGAGGCGATCAAAACAGTTGTAGCAACGCCAATTGGTTAAAAACTGTCCAATCGATTCAATATTAACCAGAGGTCTCCTCCGAGTAGTAGGAAACAACTGTGCACACTTACCAATGGAGCGTGGCCAGCAATATAGTCTGGTTACACCAGGCTAGGTACCAATTTCATTTCATTACGAGTATCACACCAAGTTGAACCCCTCATATATCAATTATACTACCGGTACTATATATTTAGTACTCAGCTCTGCCTCCAATCTGGAATTGTGTTATTTATGTTGGAAGTATAAGTAACGTTAATGGTCTTTATTGGACTTTGGCTGTCACGCAGTGAAAAGGGCAGATGTGGCTATAGGGCTCATCCCTCTGATAAGATTAAAAATCCATTAATAAGACTGTAGAGCCAGCCTTTACTTACATAAAGTCTGGGACACAGCGCTGGCTAACTGCGTCAAGATCCGCCTACTTGACAGGAGATGTCTTTTGATTGACATGCACAACAACCAACTACGTAACTCAATGACAAATTTGGACGTTAACCTTATACAGAGGAATTTGTTGAGAAATTGATCAACACGACTATGGCTGTTTTCAGGTATTGTTCTGTTAGTGGTGAAATTAAATGAAACAACTGACATTAGTAAATAATATAGGCCTAGGCTACTGCACTAGCATCGCACCGATACAGACGTCGTGAGTGACAATCCTAACAGCCAATGAAAATCTACTTCTCAATTTCGGAAAGCGCTGTTGAGCTTACAGGGGTCTAAGTATGGGACCTTCAGCGCAGAGTTGAGTATGTGACGTAGTGCTAATGGACGGAAGAGGCTGAGATTAATTAGACTGCAACCATACACCAGAGAATATACATACAATATGTCACACTCACAACAGCCTTGACTTTACTGGCATTAACACAGAGGGCCTAATATATGGTTGGGCACAATTAATAGATGATTCTGTAACTGCTTCCTTGATTAGCGATTTTAAAGTAACTACCCTGTCTGCCACTAGATGTCACAGTAGAGCACCAGCATCTCAGGCCAAAACATTCTTTGTCGGTCACACAGCCACTAACACTAAGAACAGGGAAGATTGGATCACAACACACACTGAGGGAGTGTGACGGCATTCTCTGCTCAGGACACAGTTACACAGAGCTTATACAATCAAAGTGGTCTTACCAGACGCATTTGAAACAACAACAATCAATGTAATACCTGTTAGTGGAAGTTTCACTGGTTCAGACTTCACACTCCTCCTTGGTTTCAGGAGGACCTAGTGACAGTCATGTGCTTTATTCTCTTGCCAATGAAAGGTTGCTCCAGAGTTACATTCAGACCAATTTGAAGGACCAGGAAGGAGGACCTAAAATCAGCTCTTGGGAGCAAGGTAAACACTGCCATCCAGTGTGCAGTATGTACAACTTTACGACATGCCAACACAGGCTACTAAACCTCTTCATGAGGTTTATGAAAACCACTCCAGCAGACCGCTACAGAATACTACTTAATAAAATGTTATTATTTTATGTCAAAATGTATATAAAACATAACAATTGGTGACTAAATGATTACATGCTTTAAAAAATAAACTTATATCAAACATGTCTATGCATTTGTGAAATGTGTGTTTGTTTGTATGCAGTTGTAACAGTAGTAGTATTGTTTGCCATAATGTCATAATTTCATGACTTGTTTTATAGGTCCGTAGCAACATTCCACATCACAAACAAATGATAGATCTCTCTGGCATTGCTTTTTGTGTCAGAGGTGTTTTTCCTGTTTCGACTATATGACTACGACCGGAGTGGTCAAATGGACGGCTTGGAGCTCATGAAGCTACTGTCGGACTACAACTCCTTCAGTAGAGCACAAACCAATGAGCCAGTGAGCTATTTAGTTACATAACTGTCATTCATTGTATGTATTTGCATGCCATATGTCATTCAGGACCTTACGATGGTCCTGAATGAGAACAATTCGGACATCAGTGCAAGTGATTCAAGCGTTCTTGTGTCTGTGTCTGTGTCTACATGTTAGGTGGTTTCCATGGTAGATTTCTTACTCCAAACACAGGATCTAAATCAGGATGGTCTGCTGGGGCCTTCTGAGCTTCTGTCTCCGCCATTACCTCAAACACAGGTACAGCAATGCCATCACGTGCGCACACGTTCAAGGCTAAACAATGTCAGTGACCGCATGACACAGCAGTTTGCATTGCAAATCAATAGATTTGTATCTCATTCTGGTGTTGTGGGATTGTTGCACTCTTAGGAACAGCTTTACTTGACGCCCTTCTCTGCACAGGGTTCCAACATCAACAGCCCATCTCAGCAGAAGCAGGGAGTGGAGGATACTGAAGTAAATGCCATCAGTGAGACAGACGAAGGGGCGCATAAAGAGAGAGAGGTGAAAGAGAGGGAAGGAGAGGAGCAGATGCACAAGGAGCCCTCTGATCAACAGCAGCACACACAGGAAGAGAGGCCCATACAGGAGAGAGAAGCACAACATGAACAAGGAGCACCAGCGCATCAGGGACAACCAGAGATGTGAAAGCAATCTCACGCACATGCACGCACGCGCACGCACGCACGCGCACGCACCGCACACACAAACTGTCATAACCAAACCTGTCTGTCCAGAAAAGAGACACTTGTGGATAACCGGTACACTGCTTTGTAGTACCATGTTAGCTTGATCAACTTTAATATGCATCCTACAAATGTTGTCTTATTTAACCTTTTTTTTTTTTTATCCAAGCACTTTGACAGAATGTTTTAAATATGATTTGTTTCTCTGACCATATCAATACATTATGGGATCCTCCACTGCTTACCACAAGGTAGTAGACCTATTAGCTACAGAAAGAATCAGCTATTGTAATCATTAGTTTTAAAACAAAACAGAAAACAAAAGTTTTAGAGTAGTGAAAGAACAAATGCCTAGCATTTAAAAAAAAGAAATGCAATAAATATACAAATGTGTCTTTACACCTTAAAACACAAAATATCAGTTGTTATATCAAGTGCACTTGCATGGTGATTGTATAGGGACTTCCTAGTAGTATCTTGTCCGACCTTTAGCTTTTGCACTCCTATGCACCAGAGTGACTCTGCTAATCTATTTTAAAGGTTAAGTTGTTGTTTTATTTAACCCAGTTTACCAATATTCCATTGGAATAATATCGCTTCAATTTCTTGGCGAGAGGAGGAGCGATACTACAACATTTGTTTATTAAAATGTACATTAAATGTAAAATAGTAGTGCATAATGTAGTCTTTCCTGTACAGAGACAATGTATATTAGGAAATAGGCCACACTTTTTCATACAAGTAAAAACAAACAAAAAAAGTGTTACATTTACGTTCAAAATCAAAACCATGAGCAAATAGAAAGAAAAAGAAAAGCCAATTTAGATGAGACAAACGCAGAATCCTGACTGATAAATACTTGTTATTTTATATACCTGCCGTACAGGCACACTTGTTTGGCGATTAACTGTTAACAAATCATGTTAAATTCTAAGAAAGAAAGTGCTGAGGCAGACCCTTTATGCTTGAACAGGAGGCTTTGAGTGTATTTTAATAATATGAAGAATTTTAAGAGTTGTAAACATTTGTTTAATTTTGAGGATTCCACCTTTTTATAAAATAAAGCGACATCTATTTCTGTGTGTCTGGCTTTTTTGTTGACAACGCTCTCCTTATCTCCTAAGCAACGGAATACAAAAACATGGCGGAATATAAAGAAAGTGGTTTGTATCAAACTAAATTAATTATTGCGTTAAAATTAGACATGTTACAAACGTCGGACCGCCTTTATTAGGCTATATGATCATGACAACGTATTTGCTATATCACTATTGTCGTTTTCACCTTCAATGTTTCAGCGGCCATTCTGTCTGCGTTCCAACAGAAAGTCAGGGATGCATTTGAGTTGTTTGACACTGAATCAAATAATACAGTGGATGTTCGGTGAGTTCCTTCTGTGCTGTGGGCGCTTCCCAAAATATAATTCACATAAATGTAATATAGTATGACCTTACATTTTGAAGGAATATATATTCCGACCGTTCATTACATTTGTCAATTAGATATCAATCATATTATTGTCAACTCATGCCTATATTTTGATCATTGGCCATATTCTAAATACGGTAATATAAAATGTAATTTCTCTATTGATTGTATTGTTTCAGAGTCGTGCAAATTGATCATTATGCCACAGTACCAAAGCAAAACATTGTTTGCAATACCTCAGGCTGATCAGTGACCAATTATCATCAGCAGTATTTACTGCATGTTGTGTTTACATTAACATGTTTGTGTCCCAGAGAGATTGGCACGATCATGTGTTCCCTGGGTTGCTATCCCACTGAAACACAGATAGCAGAGGTTCTAGCTGAGGTAAATTGTTTTTTTTTATTGATATTGATTAATTAATTAAATAAATATGTAAACAATAAAGAAATCTCTGATCTTACCACAACTAACAGCATCTCAGGCTTTTAATGATAGCACACATTAATTACATGCTGTAGGTCCAATAATAAACACACACGGGATAGCTATTTAGGCTAGGCTGATATATCACCTGGAAATATACAGTAGGTCTATAGGCATGGACGCCAAGTTATACATGCTAGGGAATTATCTTCTCTTATTATGGTGAGAAACTCTAAAACTGTCTTGTTCAGGTGGAGGATCCCGTTGGATATGTGTGCTTTGAGAGGTTTCTCCCAGTCATGACTAAAATACTGATTGAGCACAGGTAAATGCTAAATGAATACATAATAATTTACATTGAAATATCAAATGTTAAAAGAGATGTGTGTGTGTGTGTGTGTGTGTGTGTGTGTATGTGTGTATGTGTGTGTGTCAGATTTCCACCCTTCCCTGAGGAACTGGTGCTCAAGGCCTTTGAGGTATGTTCACCTGTTCTGAAGATATTTTCTACCATATCATAGCATATCAATGCAAAAATATCAGAATCGCCAATAAGCCCATCATTTTCCTATAGGTTCTGGACCACGAGAAGAAAGGCTACTTGGAGCAGGATGAGCTGAGAGACTACATGACACAAGGAGGTACAAAGGAATGCAGTGGTTTGTAACCCCAGTATAAAGTGACCTGTGCAATAACAGCATTCAATACTGATTATGTATTTTCGATCATCATACGTTTGTATTTTGTTTATCTCCTTTTGTAATGTTTCTAAAGTCTTATCTATTTCTAGATGAGCCCTTCACCCAGGAGGAGGTGGATGAGATGCTGAATGCAGCTGTAGACCCAGATAAACACATCATTGACTATAAAGACTTTATCAGCAAGATGATAGCGGACTCCCACACATAGTCAGTGTGGTGTTATGTCACAGCCATGAAACATAGCAAACATTGTCTTCTGAACCAGCCCATTGTATATTTATTAACTTAAATAAAATGTTTAAATATTTGTCATCTTGACATCTATTTGTGTAGGGGGTGCAAGATCTACTTTTGTTTTGGGGTCATGAGTGACAGTAGAACAGTAAAAGGGACAACAAATTATACGGTATAATGTTACTATTTACAGAAATACTGGAAACTGGTAATTTATAGTAACCACATATGTTTGAAACCACTTTTAAGTACATCAGATCAGAGGGTGAAAACCATGATGGTGGTGATTATTTCACTATTTAGAAATATAATCTCTATCATAAAGTGTACTGTGGACTTCTGGTCTGATGTGTTAATAAAATATATACTGTGGAGCTTTGATCAACATAGAACTTTATCTGAGGTGACATAACATTGAAAATACAACATGGCTACATTAGCATGCCTAAAACAGTAAAACATACGCTTTGGAACATACTGTAAAATATCTAGAATTTAGATATTTATATTATATGGATTTCATTATAATAGCATAAATGCATTTAGACATTTTCTTAAACAAGTTTTAATTCACAGTAAAACGACCCATTATCTTCAAATCATTGTGTAGGAAGACATTAGAAACTCAAACAGATACATAATGTTCAAAAAGTATCATGCTGCATTGATACAAAATCATTCATCTTCCAAGCAAAAAACAACACATGTATAGTATAAGATATAAGGCTCGCTTTCCCTTAGCACTATTCATACTCAATTCAATGTTAATTCAATGGTCTTTTTGACACAGCTAAAGATTTTCTTATAGGCATACTTTAGGAGTTTACACATTCATTAACTTGCATTGTGGGAACATATTTTTACATATTACTCCTTTACATACAACTTTGGAATGTTTGATTTCTATGTTGTGAGAGCCAGTGCAGAATTGAGTTGTAAGTGGCATCAAACACATTTACCATTAGCCCTTTTGGGAAATAAAATTAGCTTTTTTTTTTTCAAGTCAGTTAGTGAGAGGAACTGATCCCAACCCTGACAAATGGAATTAAGTTAATCAATAATTCAACCTATAAGAAAAAAGAAAGCTTTTCAGATAGGCAGACATTATGTAATTCAGTACAATATTACTTTTAATCCTGTTATACTGTGCAATGGACTGTACTGTATAATATACTAAATGTATAATGGGAAAAGTGATAGCATGGTTCAACTTAATGCATTTCTTTTGTAAATATACATTTTGTTTTATAGATAGATAGATAGATAGATAGATAGATAGATAGATAGATAGATAGAGAGAGAGAGAGAGCATGAAAACAATTATTTGGTCCTTAAGTGAGCTATAAACAGGACAAGGTGAGAAAAGCCAATTTGAAAATGGAGGGATGGTGAAGAAAAAGTAAAAAATGTGATTCAATGCAAAGATCACTTGACATCATTGGAAAAAAGAGGAACCACACTTAATTTAATCTGGATGACTTCAGTCTGAAATACCCTAAGAAACTACTTGCAGTAGCCAGGTACCCATGTAGTACACATCTTGAAAATTATTAACGACAGAATTTTTAAATTAAATCTTAAAGGGTAAAATGTACCAATAAAATAGTGGAAACGTGTCAAAAGATGCTGTACCTCTCCCTGAACCTTTGGACAGACTTGCTACATATGGGTACCAAAAGAAGACCATCAATGACAAGATGTTCAACATTTTCTGCTCAGGATCAAATTAAAGTATGAGATCCTGCCCATTTTCAGTAACATGCCTGTCATGTAGGAACCCATCAGAAAACCAAACACACCTGCCATTGTGAAACCTGACTGTGTACAAACACTGCTCCCCACGTGCCTGTGGCAGTGTATAGCCTGAAAAACACCTCGCGTCTCTCACCATAAAACACCTGATTCCTTTAAGAAGCAGCAGTCCCCTTGCATTGTACAATACACCTTGGTGTTAGCTGGCAGGGAGGAGCAGCTTTAGCCTCACATCACACCATTCACAGATAATAAGACCATTGGTTTCCATTCCTTTAGATCTGCAGCACTAGTCCAGCGGCTGAGATGTTGTCTCCTCCACCAGCCGTCTGGTAAACGTCGGTGCACACCAGCACAGGTGCCACACAGATCTGGTAGTCCCTCTCATCCCAACAGCTGACCGGTCTATTCTCCTGCAGCGGGATCCTCTGGCTGCCCTCCTGCCGGCTAATGGAGAAGGAGTCGTCCATTATAAGCCGGGCCTTGTTGAGGTCGATGTCGGGAGAGCCGCAAACATGGCGGTTGGCCGTGAGCGATGCCTTAGCGGTGGCCGACATTGTGTTTTTCCAATGAGAGCCTCGGGTGACGATCATGGCCTGGAAGGCCAGCGTGTGAACATGGAGGCGAGTCAGCGCACGCCCTTTAGCGCTAGCTCCCACGCGGTCATTCTGCACATTAGCGTCCGTGTGGCGCTGGTTAATGAGGCGGTACAGCTCCCTCATCTGGTCAAGGACGGTAGCGACGCGGGGGTTGGGGTCAGACAGCACTGTGATGTTGGAGCCCTTCATTAGGCTGAGGAGGTTGGGGAGCTCCTGCTCGTTCATTCCTAAAGAGTCGGCCTGAGGGAGCAGGATGAGGAACAACGTCACACTACAAAACCCTCATGCATTGCCCACAACTCATTTTTTATTTTATTACATTTTTCAAATGCGTTTCTAATGACAATGACAACTGTTAGTGTGTTGCCTAATCTACAAATCTGTTCCAGACCAGTATCAATACTCTTATAACTAAATAGCTGTGCTTGGATTAACTGTACGTACATAGGGCACGACCAAGTTCAGCAAGTCCTCCATTAGGCCCTCGTCCACAAAGCTGGCCATCTCAAAATGGACGCCGGTCTGAGGTGATGAGGATGCCAGCAGACCTCCCAAGCGGGTGAGCAGAGCCACACGGTGCCCTGGTAAAATAAGAGGACACTGAATAATAGAAAGGGGATTCGTATAGAGAGATAGGGAGAAAAACATGGCGAGTTTGGAGAACAGAGAACAAGCTGGAATAAATAAGCAAAACAAAATAAGACTTGCCATCTCAAAAATAATAATAATCACACATACCCACACACTACTATAGCCTGTTGCACAATGCACACAAAGCTGAATCACAAGCGCTTTAGGAGCTTCACCCCCCCTTTCCCCCAGGCAGAAAAAAAGCGCCAGCCCCGCCTCTCATGCGGTGTGCAAACGGTCATTGCTTAACATGGGAGCGGATCCGTGGTGGATCTTCGCCGCTTCGGTGTGCATCAGGCTTAAGTCAACAGTCTGAGCACAAATCTCACACCTCTCAGTACAAAACCTGCTCCGTTTCTTTGTATGGACTGGATTTATTGGAGGACGTGATCATGAATGTCCTCTCACCTGACTTGAAGGGGAAGCTGTCCATCATCTGCAGCCCACCAACCACAAGGAGGTCAGGTTTAAAATCTTTGAGTTTTTCAGCAAAGTCTTCAATGGAGGCCAAGTAGGGGTTATGGTCGTCACTGTGGACTATATATCTGTACAGGATACATGAAGGTTCACGTCAATCAATTACTCCATGAGTCATTATTAGAATACACCTTCCAGGTTGCGATCACACACAGTTCTTCAGCTGTCCTACCTGTTGGCTCTGCGTGACGTATAGGGCCCCCAGGTGGCCCCAGAGGGGTACTCCAGGATCAGATGGATGTCTGGCTCTACCACTTCATTGCCAGCCACTGTAGAGACGTGGGTATGGAACCATAAAGGAGTGAATACAGGCCAAAGGAAGGGAAGAAGACAGTTTGGAAAGAGGAGGACAGCATGTGACTATTAGGATAAAGCTCATTAGAAACTAATCAGCTAATTATTAATTACTCATTAAGCAAGTTAGTCACTAAAATCACATACAAATCCATGACGGCCATATTGACTAAACTGACTGTAGGGGCTTTGAAGAATATTAGTGTCCACAATCTCTATAGTAAACTGAGATGATTGCATATTGGGTGTATTCAGGTGCATGTGCATGTGCGTGTGTGTGTGTACCTGTAATGTGCTGGGGCAGGACCTCAGTGAAGTCAGGGCTGAAACTTCCCCCTAGTAACACGTCACATCCCTCATTGGCCATGCGGCCAGCCATTACCGGAGCATTGCCACCTATTGACCACCTGTTGCCCGGCAACTCACGGGACGCCTCCACAAGCTCATTGAACAGGGTGTCGTTCAACACAAAACGCCTGAGAGAAGAGGAGACACTAGCAGTGTCACGAAGCAGACAAACACGTGATTACCAAGTTGTGATTGGTTAGAGAAGAAATCGAATCCTAGAACAGAAAGTGAATAATGGAATAAAAGTAATTTAGTCTGAATATCAGGTGTGGCTCACTGAAAATGAGCATATCAATGATGCACAGGTTCCACTAGACATGAAACCTCTTTGTGTCAATAACAAGCCAAGATGAAAGAGGGAAGAAAGATATGAAACCTCCTTTGAACAGTTGTTGATTTCACAAGCTCAACCTGTTTTTGCTTTGCGAGTCAGTTTGACAACTCAATAGAAAACTGTGTGTGGTAATAGGGACATTGTGTCATCAGCATGATTAGCAAGACAGCTTGATGGTTGATGGATCAAAGATCAAGACTGGCAAGGTAAATGTGAGTTGGTTTTTCAAACTGCTCAAAATCGGTGAGGAAAATTGGTGCCAGTCTGCAAATATCAGAGAAAGCATCAATTTCATTTTTGAGTGACAGTAGTGGCCGGAACACTTTACAAAATACAGTACACGCAAGTTTCATGTTACATGCTAAACTGCCATGTCACTTAGGAGCTGGGCCAGGGAATTTAGCTAAGAAAATTGTGTTATTTTTAGGCCTAGTGGTGATATGAGCCACATCTCAATATTATTAGAATTATCTCAGCAATACTGTATATTATTTGTACAAAAAGTACTGCAGAAATTATATGTTTTGCCTGAAATGTAGTGGCAATCTGACCTTTCTTTTGGAAGCAGAACATGCTTTACCTACAGCATGTTCCTTTTGGCTGGTTTAAGGCTATTTGCTTTTTGGTCAAATAAATATAACACACATCTACTATAATGAGTTTCAGAAAAGGAGAAAGTGAGAAAGGTGAGAAGAGAGATGGGTCAGCATAGCAGGCATGAATACTGAATATATTACTGGTTTCACTATCACTGAGTGTGCACAACACCGTACCCATCACTAGAAACAATAATACAATCTGGGTTGAAGACAAAAATAACATAAAAGTTAACCTATGTTTTAAGAACATATTTTTCTTCGGTTTTGTTATTGGAGCTACAATACTTGATTATGAATATTAACAGGATTATTAACCCTTTCCAACTCATATTTAAACCATAAATCACACACACACACACAAAGATGACTCACTCTGAAGCAGCTCCGGGTGCAAAGAAATAGGCAAAACTCTGAGCCAGCTGTTGAGCGTTCTCTATGTAGTCATGATGGAGCGGTTGGTCAATATGAGAAAGACCAATCTTATTCAGCAAAGACACACCATCTACTATCAGATCCACACAACCACCAAAACCTGCAGGAGGCAAAATACAGCTGCTCATTTCTTAACTCATATTTGCCAGCCACTTCATCAAGTCACACTTCCAATCGAAAATGCAAATAAATTATGGTTGGTATATCTTAGTTATTTTCTCAACCAAAAATATTTATAGGCAGACCTGCAACAATAATTTTTCATCCAAATTCAGGGCAACATTACAGTAAGTGTAGTAAGCAGTAAGAAAGGTTGACATGAGTCCAGCCCAATACAAAGCATGAAGACTCTAGAAGAAGATGATGCAAATGAGTAGTTGCTTGCATTTCAATATGTAAATAATGATCTCGCTCTGTTGCCATGTGTTAAATTGTTCTCTATGCTACTATCAAACCTGTGGTGATGTTGCTAGCCTTATAGCATAGTAAAACTGATGAGTTGAAGTTGAGTTGAGTTTTAGTTTGAAACTAGTGACTCTCTCACATTCTGTGAGTTGGGGCAGAAGTTCTGGAGTCACTGTGTACCTGTAACAGTCTGTCCAATACACAATTCACTTTAAACTTTTTCCTGTTATTTATTGTATGCGTTTTGATAGTAACAGATTCATAATTATTATTTAAAGCATCTTGTAGGATCAGCATGGAAACCAACATACACATTTCCAGCATTTTTAGGGTGACCAAATCAAACAGATGTACATGCACCACAGCAGTGTGTACGAATCTAATCAAATAATACAAGGAAATGTTTTAACAACATTCAATTACATATACTTGCAGATATGCAGTGAAATTGCAACATTTAAATGCATGTTGCCTAAACATCACATGGTATCTTGGTGTAACCGCCCTTAGCTGTATGGGTGTAACCAGATCCAAAATTCACCAGAATTTTAATAATATCAGTTAAAGAAATTGAGCTGAGCTACAGCCCCCCGCGTCACACACACATAAACTGTTGTTGTTGTTGTTGTTGTTTTAATAACTAATTCCCAATTGTGTGAATATAATGTTATGTGGGAAGGCGTTGTTATCTGGTATTAGGCAATACGATTAGATGGTAATAATCTACAAAGTAACCAATAACATGGCTGGGGTTAATGAAATAACAAACCCCTAAATACCTACAAGATTAGCTGCAAAAACGATGATTATGCTAGAACATTATTTTACCTGTCTTGATTTTATTAAAACATATAAAGCTACTTTTTTCGCTTACAGTAGCCTAGATTGTGTTTACTGTGCGGTTCATATTTACCAATGGCCACTTTGGGTCTGGCTACATTCACTCCTACTTTTCGCTCTGCTCGAAGCAGAGAAGAGAGGACAACGTCGAGCCGATCGTCCAGCACTGCATTCTGGGGTGACCGAAACCAGTAGGCCAAAATAACTACAAAAAGGGATAAAACAGACCCATATTTCATAAATGAAAACCTACTGCTCCCCTCCATAGTTGGCTGGCTGGCTGGCTGGCTGGCTGGCTGGCTAGCAGGCAGGTAGCTGCAACAACCCCCAGCACAGTCCAAAATACGTACACACTGGATTGAGTGGGTTGATTTTGCTAATCGGAGGGTTCCGTTGGGTGGAGCTTTTAAAGAAACTCGTGTTATAAAACAACTCAGATTATTGGCTACATCAAATGAATTTGATGAAGTTGATATGATTGAGTAAATTATATATATGATATGATATTCCACGTGGTAAGATTATGTTATACATGTGGGGATAATACATGCGTAAATATATCATACACTTTAATATGAAGGAGGCGTGTTTGCGGAAGTGTCGCACTGCAGAAATATCGTTGTCATGGGAGAATATACTTTTAAATAATTTACAGGATTGTCATAGTTGTCTCTGATTGTACTGCTACTGATCTACGTTACTGTTCTTATAATTGTTGTACATCGAAATAATGTTCCGGGTTGTTATTTATATAGTTATATGGTTGTACCGTGGATGTACCGGTATTATAATTTGAACACTGAAAGAAATCAAGTGGTTAATTTACGGACAGCAAGAAAAGCGTGCTTTTCAGGTTATTCCATTTAGTAGCGTTTTGTGTACGATCTGCAAAATTGAGAACTGATTGTAAATCAGACACTGTAAATAAAAGTAGCCTACAGTTTGAAAATAAAATATGTCTGAAAAATAAATAACGGATGATAACAAACCGCGATGTTATTGGTCTATTACATCTATCTGGATGTTGCGTAGAAACTCTGACACGTTGCTTGAAGCGCCAGAGGACGCCCTCTGGTGGTTTAATCCGGCCATTGTGGGTATCATGAAAGGCAGCGCTGTCTGCTGATTTTGATATGGTTACAAGCATGTCAGCCCGCTGATAGAAGTATGCCTACTCAGGCAGAGTCCTACGTCTGACCCCTGATGCAGGACGTATGTTATTTGTTTCTGGGCTGAGTATTGCATGGTATTACTGGCTGTGCAGCCAGTTGCCCTTCTCAAGAATAAAGAATTTCCTAAGAGGCAATACTTAAATCAAATGTGAATTGTGAAGCTACATATATGGTACCTGTAGCTTCAAAAAGCATTAGATTTAATACATTAAACTTTTTTCAAAACATATGTTATAATGTGCTAATGCTGATGGCACAACGTCATGTGGTCTTATAAAACAGACAAGTACACCCAATACCAATCTAAAAACAATAACACAACCAATTATTTAACGTAAATTCAATTTATTTGATAAAGTTCTTAATATTAATAAGTAATACTTCCGTATTGCTTTATCAGTTCAGGCACAGTCCTCCTATGTCCATCCACATACAGTACATGACAATTGATCACTCTTTTAAATAAAATTTAAAAAAATAATAAAATCAAAGCTTTCTAAAAATGTAGCTATAAAGTGGATATACAATTTTAAAAAAAAGTATCAGTATAAGGAACATTGGCATGTGGAACAAGAGTGCCAACTCGAGCTTGATGATACTGTAACTTGCATTTATATCAGCACGCTAAAACTAAGACCTGACAAAGTCTTTTGAAGGCAATATTATTTAGTCACTAATGATGTTCAAAAAAACAAAAACACAACGCTTCTTTGCAGTTGTGTTTGCTGGACATCATATTAGTCCAATGGAAAGCCTCCCTTTGTGAACATTATTGTTCAAATAGCAATTTCATTAAAAAGACAAATTGATTTAAAATGCTCATTGACATTCCTGTGCAGGCGATGTGCTGCCCTCTAGTGTTGACACACTGCGACTCAAAACCTAAGAAAAAAAAGGCAGAGAAAGGGAAAACATAATGTGTTTGTTTTAGCCCAATGATTGATCTTTACAAGCTCACACACTAGTCAATATATAGTGCAATGATCCTAGTGAACTGGTGCACAAGTACAGATAAAGAGACACATCAGGCTAATACCCAAGAATCCTTCAGTAAGTTGCATTAGGCATAGCTTACAACAACACAGATGAACTAGTAAATATACATAACATACCTAGATATAATGTTTACAATGTGTGTACCGTACCTATTATTTGGGGATCCCGGCCACAATTTCAGACTCGATCCCACAGTGGTCCTCTCCTCTAAGGATTTTAAAGAGCCCTGGAAAACAGAAACAGTTAAAAAGGAGATGTATGTAGTATTTTAGAGCTATACATTTAGCATAGTTTGTTAGAAATGCACAGACATTAGTCAGCTGTCAACATGTCAAATGCTCCGAGTATGTGCTCTGGTTGATAGCCCCTGCCTCTATACAAGTCTATTTCAACACACCCAAATCTTTGATGAATTGGGGCCTCTCTTCCCTGATTCCAACAGTTACGTGTTTGTTAATGGGTTTAACAATGGCAGGCCATTTGGGTTCTTCCATCTTAGCTAGCTCGCGTTGAGCCTTAAGTCAAATCTACTCAAAATATATAGCAGCTTTAAGGCAAATATTAAGACTCCTTAAGATGTAATGAATGATTTTGAAGGTGGATGATTAAAGATAGCACAATGTGCAACCTCACCGTTATCACCCCAGTCAGTGTTC
This sequence comes from Typhlichthys eigenmanni, assembly GCA_027564635.1. Lineage (NCBI taxonomy): Eukaryota > Metazoa > Chordata > Actinopteri > Percopsiformes > Amblyopsidae > Typhlichthys > Typhlichthys eigenmanni. The sequence goes on from JAODUK010040725.1 coordinate 16,360, forward strand.
CATGAGTTAACACACAGCCAGTAGGGGACACCGTTCTCCTCCCCCCAGCCAATCATCTTAATAGCATGACCTCCTAGTGCAGACCCAGACACATGCTGATACACTCCTGGTGGCAAGAAGAAAAGGATGGGAATAATACGATTAAAACTAGAAATGTCAACTAAACGACTCACAACACATCTAAATAACTATGGCTGGAATATATTGGACTGTTTGTATGAGTTTACCAGATTTGTAGAGCACAAAGTCTTCATAAACAGTAAAGGCTGCCTCCACTGGTCCATTCTTGAAGATTTCGCTTTGGATCTGAATCTGTTCTGAAGGTACGCTGTACGACTGCTTACCTACAAACAGACAAACGCTTAGAACATAACAGCACTTTTCTCAAATCAAGCCCATCTCACGGACACACGCACACACGAGAGAGAGAGAGAGAGAGAGATGGGCTTGACTATCGTTACACCTCTTCTCATCTTTGTTTTATTCAAATAAGCTCTAATAATCAACTCTCATGCAACGCTACTTGGTGCCAAATAGCAATCGATCCTCGTCTGGTAATATATTATTACCAGATATATTACCAGATAATATTCACTTTGTGAATATGATCTAATCACGCTCCATTGGGAGTGTAACTATTGGATAGCACTGAACCAATCTGCATTGCTGCAACCGTTTTGATCGCCTCATCTAGCATGACCATCATTTCCAAACACGCTTGACCCCAACGTCATCTCACTAACCCACCCAGATTGGTCCGCCAGCAGGGTGGCTGTGAAAACACTAATGTTAACAGGTTTTCCAGACTACAATCTCAGCAAAATAAATTGAGCTGTGAGCAATTAGTCGGGCGGAGCCAGGCGGCATTCTTCCATTGAATGAGCAATGTGTCGTCACGGGCGCAGTGCAAACGTAGAAGGATACTTGAGTGTACAGTTATGCGACACAAAACACACACAGCAGGGCCAACCTCTCCAGAAGCACCAACTGGTGTGCCCGTCTTACCATAGTGCTTGTCATGTTTGTAGTCCGGTGTGTATCCAGGCTCACACTGAGCTGTGCACTCAGGTGTGTCGCCACCCTCCCCGGTACAAGGCTGTCTGGTACCATTCACATGGTGCTCACATGGAGCGATGGTGTAGGGCCTGCAACCTGTACATCCATGGATGACCGTCAGTGCATTCTGCCCATGTCTACCAAGGTTACAGGGATATCAGTGCTAAATGTCACAAAGACCACACACACACTTACCAATGTGCGAGTTGTACAGGCCACCGGTTACAAGTCCCTCGTTTGTCCAAAACGCCCAGGCCGCTGAAGGGTAGCCTCCATTACAGCTAGGAACAAAACAAAACAAAAAACCCACACTCTTAACGTTGGAGATCAATGGAAACCTCGGAATAAAATAAATAAATTTGTTAAGTCTTTTTAATTGCCCCTCACCCCATGCCACAGCTTTCACAACAGGTAAGTAGGTCTTGAGAAGAGATCTCCACACTGACTTTGCTGTTGCTATGGATACACACACGGTCTGAGATGGCCTCTGCTGCACCAAATGCCTGTTGGCAAAACAAACATGAGCCCCATAGTCTAAAGGCAAAACACAGGTCCCGTTTGGATCTATGGTGAGCGTGTCCCCTCACCCAGCATGATCCACACGACCCTTGATCGCGGATCTCCTTCAGAGTGGGACAGTTGGGCCAATTTTCTCTGGAGTCAAAGTTTGTAGGCAGCTTCAAGTCACCAACATACTGAACCCTGCACAGTGAAAGGAAACAGGTCTGTAAAGATTTGGACTGGAGCACATTGTCATTATCACTTTGTACTCCACAACAATGGGTTTGATACATCATTGCATGGTAATTCAATAAGTGCAATCCATAGACACAAGTGCTGAGTTTATTCTGTGGAAATGTTTACATCACGTCACCTCTGGTTCCTTCAAACTGCCTTACAGGTACATGTCTCACACACAGAGAGAAGTTAGTTAATGTCGGTTTGGACACTGCGACACTGTTTAAGATAAGCTACTCGGAATTGTAGCTGCCGTCTTATCAGCTGTGAAGACATTTTCACATTCATTTATCTTGTAACGTGCAGGGGGAGATTTCTAATGCAAGTTTTTCTGCTCAGCTATGATGGTCTTGGCAAAATGTACTGACTGTTAAGCAGTGAGACCCTTTCAGACAATAATGTAGTTATACCAATATGTGAACGTCACCATAATTTCACAGTGTTGCAAACTGAGCAGTCAATAGAACACTGCCCTGCAGTGACCACACCCTCCATTACAACTTCACCACCGGTCACTTGACTTACTCTTCAAACATGTGTTATCCCACTCTTTGGAGTAATATTGTATTAAACATTGTTTGCCTGCCTGCCCACTTATAACGTGTTAAAACAGTGAAATAAAAGAAGGTAAAACGTTGGTGGATTGTTTGACTTTTCCTGTTATGAATGAAAAAATGGGAGACCCAACACATACTTTTAAGTCAAGAGACTTTAATGGCAATAGACTCACATGATGGGGAGTTTAGGTCCTTTCAGCATTGTACCACAGAGTCTCTTGATATAACTGTAGTCAACATTATGGAAGTTATGGCCCGCCTGAAGAACAATAAGAGACATGTTTGCAAATCATTTCAAATATTGTCTCTGCTATGATGGGTGTAAAGGGTCCCACTGGGAAAGTGAAGAAATAAATAAAGCACTTACCTTCCAGGTAGTGTTCACTTTATTGATGTAGTTAACCATCTCATTGGACAGTGGCTGGAGGTGGGGCCTGGCCAGGCTGAGGCTCCAGCATGCAGCCAATAACAGGCAGCCTGCACGCCACATTCTGTCTGAAAGAATAAATGAGTAGAGCACAGGTTTTATATTGTAGCCTCACACATTCTAACAGTGAGGTAGCCTAATGACATTCTCTGTGACGAACTGAAACACAGTGCCAGCACGAACCATCTGTAAACCTGACTTCCAGGTAAATCTGCATGTGAAATTACAAAGCTTAAATGGTAAACTCAATATACTTTATATACTTTTGGTTCCTATATTTATATGGGGCCAATGTGTTCCATTAAAATAAGGAAATAGAACATCTGATACTGCAGGTAGAATATTTCAGAAATGTCTGTTTCAGATTAAACAGTGTTAGTGTCCAAACCGATCCAAACAGGCATTACCTAACTTCTCAGGTCTATGCCAGACAGAGCCCTCCCCATGGGTTCAAGAAGATTATCAAGATGCCAGCATCCATGGTAAATTATGCAGACTGGTGATTTAAATATATTTTACCCAGTCTTAAAAAAAAAAAGATTACGGCTAAAATGTAACCATTACAAGACAACAGCCTAACTAGTATCAAGTGGCTTTATATTCAGAACAGAAAACCATTAGTCACTACAACTCAAACAGAAAATGGGTTTGGGGTTTCAATTCCCAGTGAGGATCTTTTACAATAACATTACCACATAAATGCTAGACTATTGCGAGCACATCAGAATGTCACAAGTAATTCCAGGCCAAGCGATTCCAGCACATGGTATAGCAGGCAAGCTACCATTTCAAATCAATACTTGGGCTGTTGAGATAAGTCAGTTTAGGAATTGTTTGCGTGTTTGTTTGTCTAAGTTTAAGTGTAATGTGTGGTCAGTTTCACAAGAACTTGCAAAAACAATCTCAGAAGTGATCATTATGCTCTTCCGATAACTGCAGGGATATCTACTCACTGTCCATACATGAAAATAAACAGATTTCCTCGCTGTATCAATGCAGTATCTGAGTGCTGCATTGAACTAACAAATCTCATCGGTGGGAATATCTCAAACATTATTTTATCTGGGTTTAATATGAACACGGGTATTCCCAACAACTCATGTGACCAGGTTAGTGAGACACCTGACATCTTCACTAAGGGAAGTGATCCAATCATACAATAGCTGACACGGCAATTATCAGTATCAGTCACAAGATGTAGGCCTGGCCTACCAAGTAGGCTGTTGGAAAGGGAAATGCAACTAGTCACAGAAACTACTTCTAAATTTCAAAACAGAGTGCGATTTTCTTTTAATCCACAGTAACATCTAAGTAATGACTCAAATCTATTTAATTAAGCATACTTTCCATTGTGTAAGTCTATCACATGGTTGCAGAGTCATAATGCCTTTAAAAATGCCAACAGCAACTGCATTACCGGTAGTCGCCCACTATAGGAGATGGAAGATGAACAGGGTAGGTAAAGGTTGTGGCAGCCCCAGAAACAACAGATCATTATAATGATACAGCTTGTAGACCACATAATGCCAACAATGCAGAACTTATACAGCAATGGCCATTGATGCGATGCAACATCTAGAGAGAATATGCCTTAAGTTATGGCAAGCCGTTTTTACATTTATTCTCCAAGACTTACTAGTATCTATTTATTAGATACTAGTATCTATTCTTTAG
>JAODUK010040736.1:0-20810 GCA_027564635.1 Typhlichthys eigenmanni
AGCCACCCTTTCAGATTCATGATTACCAATGGTGACAAAGTAACTGCGGCCATTTAGATAAGATCTGAACCAATCGATAACTACCATTATTAAAGCGCAGGCATTTACACTGCAAGCTGCAGATATGGGCTATAGATATAGTCTGATTATTATGAATTGAAGTCATGCATGGGAGGCCTGTTTGGGCTGTACCTCACTGGGGCCCCCTGACCGAGCGCAGGTCGTAGCTGCACGGTGATGGTGCTCTCAGACTCGCTTATGGGAGAGGGGATGTCTTCGTAGTCGAACACAGGCGCTGCCAAAGCCAAGTGAGGGAGATGGTACAGCATCAGTACACTAAATATTTTGAGAAATTACCACAGCCTTCCCCCCCACCCCCGAGCTGCTTTTATGTACAAGCTGTCCGTATTCATTACCAGGTGCATCCGGGTCCCTCCAGGGTCCAGCCAGTGAATGATGACTACCAGTGACTGTGGCAAACCACCAAGACAACTAGCCCTTGTGATTAGAAGAGAGCTGGATTCCCTGGGGGACAATGGGATTGAGCATTGCCCTGTCTAGCCACTACAGGGGGAGGATTTAGCAGTGTGTGTGTGTGTGTGTGGTGAAGAAAAACGCTGCTGCATTTAAACAGATAAACTCGAAACGTCGGAGGAAGACAAATTACGCCTATATGTGCGGAAGCACGCGTCAACACGAGCTACACACGCAAAACACACATACGCATGAACACACACACACACGTATGCGCACACGCACACACACGCACACACACACACACAGGGGAGCCCAGCTGCAATGTGCGATATACATACTGTCAAGCATTACCTCGGCTGATATATGTTGGGTGTTTACATCTGGAAGTGTTATTCATGCCTACTATTAACTGTGTGGGCCACCTGCTTATTTTCAGGCGTATACGGGTAGAAAAACATTTGGTGGGATGTTAATCCTCAACAGCTTCCACCTGCAGCAACATTATCAGGTTTGAATACTACAGCAATGTGGAACAGGTTAAAAAAACAACTCCCTTACTGTTGGGGGTCATGGCAAAACACACCACGGAGAGACGTTTAGTAAAATAATAAAGGCTCCATCCAGCCCACGGTGCAGCCGTGATGAAAATTATACAGTAGCCTATAAACTCAAGTCGTGTAAAAAGGTAAAGTTTTCTTTCCCCAAAGAACCAACCAAGCTGAATAATTACAGTCCACTATAATTTAGGCCTGCTGTGTTGTCCCTATTATATAAAGACAGGGAAGGTATACTGTGTAGCTGTGGATAAAAGATACAAATGCAATAGGTGAAATTATATTAATCGAAGAGCATTCGAGGCATCCTTTCTAAGTGTTAATCAAAATCAATTACAGTATTTCTTGTTAGGGATAACAACATTCTTGTGTTGAGCAAAACTGCGTTCCTTTGCAGCATTGCATAAAACTAACAAACATTATCACAAAGGTCTGAACATTTACACACGCCCATACATCTCAGCGCAATAAAAGCTATAGCAACCTGACCATTATCTCAATCTCAGCCTACAGCATTTTTGTCTGCAAGTTTACTATACTGTATAAAGTTGATTTTGTCCTCTCACTGTTATGAGTGGCGGATGTCGCCAGAGATTTCCTCAATGATGAGGGTGGTGCTCCAATCAGTGAAGGAGTGTGGGAGCTGAACGCTCCTCATCCTTGTTTACATGCTAGCCTATCCCCCACCCCCAGCCCCTCGTTACCGGAGATGTTGGTGGTGATCTCGGTGAGGGCCGTCTGGCCGAAGCCCTTGGTGGTGCGGGCCCTGACAGACACCAGGTAGGTGGTGCCTGGACGGAGGCCAGAGAACATGTGGTACGTCTCGTTCCTAAGCTTGGCCACGGTGCGCCGTGGTCCCGGCACATTGATGCCTGGATCTGATGACTCGATGCTCTGGTAGCTGATCTGTGCATTGGAAATTAAACTCAGTTAACCACATAGCGTAGAGCTCTGGAAGGGACCACTGTAGCAATTTGTCTGGTTTTACTCTTTATTATTATATTTATACATGTAAATGTATATATGTATATTTATAGAACCTTTACATTTTACATTTACAGTACATTTATACTATTATGTTTTTAAACGCGCAGTGGTATATACATTTTTCCCAGAGCTGTATATATTGTATGCACTGCAATATATTGAACATTCTTTTTTGTTTGTGTGTGTGTTTAATGTTGAAATTGCATCAATAATATAGCTAGTCTCCACAATTTCACACAGAAGAAGTCTGATGCAAAAATAATCCATTTAATTTGCCCTGCCTCCATAATCGCATCATCCTTTGGATACATTTCCATGTCAACTCTTTTAATTAATTCACACACTATAAATGTCATTATTTCCCACTGTCACATTTTCATTATCCACGACTCTTCAGTATCATACAGTATCTTGCTTTCAGTCAGAGATCGTTTGACTTGAATGTGACCTTTAGCGAGACTCAGTGCAATACAATCAGTGTGCTGTGGGAGCAGATACGTTGCTTGCGCATGGGCTCCTAGGTAGTGCCAAGCAAGGTTCAAATGACAATATGTGTTATCAAACTATCATCATTTGAGCACACACTCTTATTTACTGTACGACAAACCATGACGTAATCCACTGGCGTAGCCAAGGGTGTGCCAGGGTGTTCCTGTGCCACCCAAAGAGGCAGCTAGCACACCCAGAAATCAAATGCAAAAACGATGCATTTTTTGTTATACCAAAAGATTTTGTGTGACACGTAGGCTATTATGGTTTAATTACTAATGATAAAGCCCAATTGATAATTATAAAAAAACAACATCATCCATCCACAGTTCAAAAGTGTAGCTTACGCGCAACTCTGTTGACTGCCCCTGCGAGTATTACATGGGAGACAGCTAGTAGCCGGTGTCATGCCCAAAAGTGGTTGTCCAATAAAAAGTGATTGTCATCAGCATCTGGAGCTACTTTTTTCTGCCTGAAACAGTAAAAACGTGCAAATATAGGCCTAGTCCCACCTTTATATCAGTGGTAATAGCAAAGCTAGTTTATGTTTTGAAACGTAATGTTTCTTGTAAACAAATAATCACAATTCTAGCTAAATAAGTGCTGTTTGCTGTTATTTTTAGTTAAGTTAAGTTATGTGTTTGCTATATGTATTGTATTTGGACAACATGTTCTCATTCCCAAATCGTCAAATATTGCAGCATGGTCAATGGCCTTTCTCGTCAATTTTTGATGCGTTAGAAAGCCTTTGGCATTTTAGGATGATGACTTCTGTCATTGACTGTTACGGCAAGGCTACGGAGTTACCACAGGTTTATTTTTAGCTATATGGGCATGCAATCTCAGCGAGTATTAGCTCCTGGTTGTAGATAAATATAAATAAAGTTGTAGATAAAATCGAGACATGGTAAAATGTAATTACTTACTATCATATTTCGGTGTAGGCTATGTGTCGCCTATGATTTCAAGTTGATTGAAAGCGCGTTGATCGCATTGCTCAATTAGCCTAGCTGTTTCGTAGTCGTCTCCTGTTTTCAACAGTCGACATGATAGGATAAAATCCAGCAACAGAGCAACCATGCTCGCTGGCGTTTTAACAGAAACCTACAAAGACTTGAGTCAAATTCAATTATTTAATTATTTAAGGATAAACTGCGCCATTTTGACATTTGAAGAATTTGCAGGTAGGCTGTCAATAACGTTTCAGTTATGTCATGTATGCTGTGTTAGTAGATTATTCCCCAGTTATCTTCTTTTTTTTTTCCAACATCCACAAACATCCATATCCACATTTAAAATTGTAGTCTACTCCAACTTCACTGACATGACCCTTGTAGGCCTACCGTATGTCTGTTTTTTATTTAGGCCTAGTTGATAAGCCTATTATTAGTGCACGTTGACGTTTAAAATAACAACCAAAGAAGATTTTCATAGGCACACCCACAGACTTTTTTTCTGGCTACGCTACAGGACGTAACAGAGGGCCTTATATCTGCTCGCTGCAAGTTCTCCAAAGCTCAGAGGTCCACAGTTGATACAGAGCCATCAATAATTAATTAGACACATTTACAGTTGGCCCCTTGTGAATGCATCTCTTAGGGAAATGAGTAATTATGTTTGTCCCCCATGTAATTACAGCTTGCAGTTCGCGGCTGTGCCTCATTACCATAGGGATACGCAAATCCCGTGGAGTGTAACATGTTGCTCCTCCCCTGTTAGGCCACGGCCCATGTGAAACACTGGGCACCAGCAGCGATGGAGGATATTAAATCAAGGGGAAATCAGAGGGATGGAAACATGAGACACAAAACACACTCTGAAGAGGTCTCTCTGAAACATGCCAAACACACTTCTTTCTGTTGATCTGAGTCATTACTCTGAAGGAGTGTAGACTAAACTACAGCTGGCAAAGGAAGAAAGAAACGTTCCCCCACATGTGAAGGATTGCAGTTGTGTAAAACAGGCTATTAATACATACATAATAATACATACAGGAAACCAGGCTAATAATACATATCTAATAATACATACATTTAACAACAGTACCCTCGTATGAACCTAATTTTATGAAAAGAAATGCAGCCTACCTAGATTTAAAATATTACAAAATCTTGAAAGAATAGTTTGACAGCAAAACAACAGCCAAGCATAAACAATAGCCACAGCTAAAATGAGCTAATAGTTGAAGCCCGGTGCAGCTAATGCACAGTTGCTTATTCCATCGTGAACATGGCCTAATTATACTGTACAGTACCTCGTACTGTGTGATTAGGCCATTGGGCTCTACAGGCTCCTCCCACTTGAAGAAGATCATGTCATCCAATGGGGTGAAGGTCAGGGATTCTGGAGCGATGCCGCCGGGAACTGGAGAGAAGTGGGGGGGGAAAAAAACACAATGCTTTCAGAAACAAACACTGGACCGAAGTTAATGGACTCTTGAGCTGGCTAGCCAGAGGGTACAAACACCTTGGACAAACAGAAAAGAAGAGGCATGCTTGTGTGTGTGTGTGTGTGTGTGTGTGTGTGTCAGGGGGGAGGAGGGGGGTGCGGGGGCAGTATTTTTAAGTGGGAAGTGAAGAAAGGACCCATGAACAGGTCTGCGACCAGCCCACTGGATGAATTGAGATTCTGTCTGGGTGCCCTGAAGGCTTCTCCTGCCTGATAACAGAGCACCGCGTCCTGGCGGACGACAGTCTATTTTTCTTCTTAAGCGCCACACTAACTGAAGAAAGAGGAAGGAAAGGGGCAGGGCAGTTCGGGGGCGACAGTGAGGTGCATCTGCCTGTATGCCGTACGCCTATCCTGGCACAGTTGGTCTAGACAAGACGTATACTATACTGCATGCATTCTGTATAAATGTTCTATACCACGGGGGCAGGAGCTCCTCAAAGAGTAAACGTTGCTATGAGACGTTGTATATTCTGCTGTTCCCTGCACATGCGCCCTCTCCAGCGGCTGTGTTGTGTTTCCACAACCGACTGGTGTTAGCGCACGCCGGCTTCTGTGCCACAACAAGCCTCTTCTCCTGCCTGTGTCGTACGCTCATGCCAACCACGCCAACGCACGCCCAGGTGAATCCTGCTGCGTCCACACACTGCTTAACTATACATGAGAGAAGCAAGCTACAGCGAGAAGTATTATATTACCCCAATGTCGGACTGTCAAGCCCAATAAGACGTGGGTAAGGGGAATTGTCACCAGCAGCAGCTCAATTAGATATGAGGGTGACAGGGGCATTGGCACCTGTCAGTTTGGCATTCAGCAGCTGAAAGGGAAACTTTCCATCTGTACTGACATTTAAAGCGTCAGGAAATGTATGAACAAAAATGCCGTGTTTTCATGAGACACTTTATGTCTGGGCTTTGGCACCATTAGAACAGTAAGAGAAGATAAAGGTTATTTCCTGCCCTGCTGAATATTGTTTGCTATCTCAGTAGGAAACAAACTCAAATTGTATTTGTGTCCCCTCCACTATATTCCATCCTGCCTCAGGAACAGTGTTGTGGGGCTTGGCGCATATAATTCAGTATATGATGCGTTTGTCACAGGGCCGCTCCTCGTATTGTGTCCAGAAAGAACCTTGTGGTTGACGCAGGTGTTAGAAAAACACTGCTGTTTAAGGAGTGCATGCTTTCCTAGCCTCATTTCAAACACAAACAGTGAGCTAGGACAGCTTTAACACTAAGGAAGTAAGTTGAATGCGCTTCTATGTGAGGGGGCCATACCGGGGAAATAACAGTGAAATAGAAAATTTCTGTTCGAGCAATGGTTCAATGCGTTTCTCATCAGAACGCTGTTGAGATGAGAAACTGATTTCAGGAGACCCTGGGCTTCCTTTCTGCTCATAAGGAGGAGACGACGCGCGATGCCGGTTGACAGTCTGGAAAGCCTTGGAATCATTTTGAATGTGTCCGAGTAGCAACTGAACTTTCCAATCAGCGTCGTGTTTATAACTTTTATTGTGGTTTAGGTGTGCCGACAGCGAAAACGACCAGATGGTTCATCCAATCAAGTATTTTTTTGAAATTATAGGTATTCAGATGGACTTGTGACAACAATTCCAACAATTCCTCTGGCATGTCAGGTTAAGTTTTAGGTACAGCCTACAAAGATTATTGGTGGTTCTAGTGTTAAAGGGAATGGGAGATGACACTCTGATTGTTTTTTTGTATGTTATGCCCAGAACACACCCATAAATAATGAATAATCAGAGTAACCATTTGAACCATGCGCCTGGCGCACAGACCGTTTTCTCCACCGTTAAAGTATAGCAGAAGTGGATTTGGACACGCTGTGGATGCAGTTTGGGCCTTGTGCAATAAACCATGTGCTTAGATGGTTAAAATAGGGCCCTAAGCAGGAGCACTGTAGCACTGTGTGATGATAACACGTAAATTAAGTTTAATCCCTCTGCTATACAAAAACTCATGACTGTCTTTATCTTATCACAGCAATTCTCACTATACACAGGGTCTGCAGCATGGCATTATAGTTCAGTGCAGTACATAGAAAAGCTTATTTCACAATGTCTGACCTTATGTTCTTTCACTGGCAATTTGCATGAAAATGTGCTCATGTGCTGATGTACGTACACAGGATGGAAAATAATAATACAAAGATAAGCAAAATCATTTTATCACTTTGCTGGTGGCCATTGCTTCACTGATTAAGTTTTCAATGAGTTCCATTTAAAAGGCTGATCGTCTGTTTAGTTACGCTGATCCAGCTTATTTTGTTAGTGCATGTTTGTGGGTTGTTTTTTTCCTTGCTACCAAATGATGGAAGACATGAATTTGCGGCTGTTGTGCACAATAATTATCTGAGCATGCTATAGTATGGACACGAAACTGCCATTATTTCAGGCAGCGTGAAGTGCATTCTTAACAACAACTCTGGACTTACAGTTAATATACATCTACTGTATTTTACTGTTCATTAGAGGAAGACATCACTGTGACACAGTTGTACAAAAACTCGATTAAGTGTCTAATTACTGAAGCCCGTAAGCCTGTGGTTACAGTATAAACACGTTAAGTCAACAAGGATGAACATAATCACTTCCTGTTTGAAGTAATTGGATTTGTAATCATAAATATCAGATGACATGCTGTCATCTGATATCGAATATCACTTCTAACCAATGAGGATTACCCATGCCCTCCTGAGAATATTTTTGTTGTCTATCAATAAATGTAGTGTTGCTGCTCCTCTTTGTGCTTTCTCACCTCTCTCCACACATCTCCACCCCTATCAAGTTCCCATCTCTCCATCTCCAGCAGGGTCAGGAATCTAATCTGAGGAGCAGTCTGTCCTAACACTACCTCACATAAGGATGTACAGTAGTATCTAACCTTGTATAGAGTCAGCAAACACAAGCCTTATCTGGTTATATGTGTGGCGTCAATACTCCGTATGGTGATAGAATGTGTGGGCGGGTAATCTAGAACCCCAGTTCAGTCAATTAAGTTCAGTACATTTATAATGATCCACTGAATAATGTATGAATATTCATGGTGAATCATGGCATACCGCTTGTTGCCAGTAGGGGCTGCCACAAGTCACAGAGACCCACGCAAAACAGAAATATTAATGTCAAATGACACTACGATGTCAACATTCAACCCCGAAACAGCACAAATTAACTTCAGAGAAATATTACACAGGTTATACACGTCTGTCTTCATACTGTACTGAACGTTTGCTACAGATGCTTTGTACTGTGTGTGTACGGCAACTGAATTAATCGGTTAATGCAAAATGTCCGTGTCCTGAAAAGTGTCCCCCTAAATAAAATGATTATTATTATTATTATTATTATTATAAGCCCAAGCCCCACCAGATGCATTAGGACTTACTATCTTCTTCCGTCTGGAAGGTGACCTCCCGGCTCTCCTTCTTGCCCTCGGGGTTGGTGAGGGCTAGGCGCACGTGCACAGAGCGGTACGGCGGCAGGTCTCGCAGGGTGAAGTGGGAGGTGTTGCTCTCCACCGACAGGCACTCCCTGACCGTGGCGTTGTTCCCTCCGCCGCCCCCTGTGGGCATGGAGTAGCGGTAGCAAAGCGACAGGGTGTAGGCGTGGCAGCGGGTCAGGTTGTAGCCCAGGGGCTCCCACTGCAGGGCCAGCAGACGTGGCTGAATCTCTGTGGCTGTCAGGCCTCGCAAGGCGCGCATGGGCTCTAGCAGAGAGACAGATGCCATGCAGGGAGGTTAAAGGTCACATACTATTCAATCAACTCAATAATAATAAACACAATTACATTCAAGTAGTGTAGCAGATGCTGGAGGCGCAAATAAGGGTTACTACGGGGCTCGAACCCATGAGTTTGTGAAAGTTGAATACCCACAATAGATTATCTCACACAGAAATATAATAGATTTACAAAATACAGTATATATACTGTGTTTTCAAGTATAACCACAAAAAGGGTAACCCAGTGGTGATATGAATTCAAAAACAGTATATACAGTATATATTGATGTCTTTCCAGTATGAACAGAGCCTAGGGGCAGGCCAGAGAACAGTGTGGATTTGAGGGGGAGGAGTGCTAGCAACCCAGCATTGAGGTGCCAGAGGTACTACAGAAGTACGCCAACCTAAAACAATGCCTTCGTCAGGCTGGTATCAACCACACAGGGTTTGACAGGGACATATTGTGGAGTGTACTGTACTGTACCTTTAAAGGTGATACACAATATTGTAGGCTAATGTTAATATAGCAGCAAACGACCACTTTCTATGTAAAGATACTGTATAGTTCAGTAATTGCTCCCTCAGCAGAGAATAACATCACATTTCCTCTGTGTGTGTTGGGTCTGTTATTTGTTTTTCAGTCTGGGCCGACCACGTGTCCATGTTACCGCATGTGTGTGTGTGTGTGTGTGTGTGTGTGTGTGTGTGTGTGTGTGTGTGTGGGCCACAAAGCATTTGCTTTGGTCTGGATATCCTGGTGCGCTTAGTGGTGACATCTAGTGGCAGAAAGTCATACAGAACCACATTCAGCACATGCAATATAGTTATGTAAGCCTGTAGTGAGGGCTCACTGAAACCTATACAAGAAGCAACATTTGGACTGAAGTTACCAATGCTTGTGTATGGCACCATTCCAGAGCTTGACATAAAGCGTTAAAAAGAACATCCATCCAATCACAGCCCAGCGGGGGCGTGCTTTCTTCACAATGTGCTAAACCATAAGTGAACACCAGCTCTAGTAGGGAGTCATGAGCCACACAGGCAGTCAGGCTGATGACTAACCTGCTACTACGTAATGGTGTGTAGTACTTGCTATGTGATTTGTGCATCTATTAACACCGTTAGTTATTTCCTTGTGTCTAACGATGCCATCCCATAATTGAGAGTGGACTATAGTTCGCATACCTTATGTAGTGTCTGGCATAAATGATAATTAGACCTGTGTGTGTTTGTTAGTAGCGCTTGAACACATACAGCACATGACCACATCCTGGATCATTCGCTGCATGTGACACCACCCTCATCGTCCACGGTCTGGACAGTGAAAGGGGTGCTCACAGCAGGCTGGCCTGGCACAGGACCAGGTGGCAGCTGACGGAGACTAATTACTGTTGTCGGGTGCGAGCCACCATGTCTCCGTGCCCGTCACGCCAAGTGCCCCGCTCCCACCGCGAGGCGGGGGGGGTCATCTTTGCCCCGCGGTCGGCTGACCGCGCCGCGGCGGCGTGTCCGCGTGACATGGACGTCTCCAGGCTAAAGCGCATGAGGCAACGTCAGCTGCAGATTGACAGACGAGGGAGGGGTTGTGTCTGTGTGCTCATTTCCCAGATCGTCACCCTTGGCTGCTTTTTAAAGTCTCTTTCTCAGCGGGATAAAAAAAGTGATCAAGTTGCCGCCTGAGACCTACACACCTAGGAACTCCATTAGTCATTATGCTAACCATTCATTTCTTATCGTGAGTCACATTGGATGAAAGCGTTTGCTAAATGGCTGAAAGTAAATCAAATAGAAAAAAGCTTTTCTTAAGAACTGGAGTGTAAAGTAAGTATTCTTAACTGAGTTAACGTATAAAGCATTAAGAATACCATAAGGGGAAATGACTGAGCTTGATAACAGGCAGTCTCCTGTCCTGTGCCGTGCTGTGTTGCCTGTCCAGCCTATAGTTCCCTGGCTCCAGACATTCATTAGACTAATGGGAAGCTAGAGGCTGGCACAGAGAGCGAGGCGTTGGGAGGACAGGCAAGAAACAAAGGCCAATGACTGGTGGCTGTTAGTGCCTGCTGCTGGCTCATTCACCCTGCTATGGAGTCTAACTAACAACACAAAGGTGGTACTGACTGACTGTCTGCTAGCTTGTGGCTTGAACCCAGCATACAAAGGTCAGCTACAGTACAGTCAAGGCTAATGCCAAAACATTACAACAGCAGCCAACTGACAAGTGGCTAATGTCTGCGCTGTTCAAAAATGGCAGGATTTGTGGTAGCTGGCCGTGGTCACGCGGGCCAATGTGTACATGTAAATATGAAGAGATTAAACACGACGCATGAACACTCTCCGTGTGAGAACGTCGGCAGTGTAAGATGTCATAAAAGAAAAAGAAAAAAGAAAAAAAGAACGCGTATTCATCCAGCGTTGTGTTGCACGGGGCCTTTGCTGCCTGCACTCCCCCCGGGACACAGCCTCAGATCTGGGCACACACAGATCTGACATGGGGTGGGCGGCTGGAGGAAAGCTGACAGATCAAAGAGTGTGACAGGTGACGGAGGTGTCACCAGGTCTGTTAGACAGAACGACGCCTTGCATTTTACACACCACAAACACAAACACACACACACACACACACAGTGAAGGAGGCAGGAGTACAGATAAGAGCTGCCAAAACCACAGAGTGCAGATAAAGAGAATCCACTGAGGAAAAAGTATTGGCCTGGACTATCATTACATTAACAGAGACATACAGCACCCAATGCATTTGTAATGACTTTACTTTCATATGTGCAGTCAAGATAGTTGATATTTTACTATTACTATTACTAGTTACTATTGTGATACTATCAAAACAAAAACACCTCCCTTCAATGCCATAGGCTGCTCCCTCAGAAACTCCACCCCCCTCACATTGGCCCCATGGCCGCCAGTCGTACGCAGACCCTGCTCCTCAGCAACCCACCTGCACACTTGGTCCGGCTGACCAGGGGCGGTCCGGGCGCGCCCGTGCCCCCGTCTCCGGGGCGGGTCAGCAGGACGCTGATGCGGTACTCCGTGTCGGGCTCCAGGTGCCACACCTTGTAGGTGAGCGAGCCCACGCCGTGGGTCTCGGTCCAGGGAGACTGGCTGGCCCGGTACTGGATTTCCCTCCTGATGACGGGCCCGTCCCCCACGATGGAGTTGGTGTTGAGCTGGATGATCAGGTAAGTGGGCCCTGCCCTCAGGAGCTGGGGGGGGGCGATGGGCGTAGGAGGCACTGGGTCGAGGTGGAGAAACTCATTATGCCTGGGTACTCTGAGGGACGTCATTGGTGTTAATTGTATTGACCAGAATAGTTGCTGGTGAATGTTCTCTGCGATATTAATAACACTATTACAAGTAATCTTATTAAATTCTCATTCTGACATAAATAAACAGAATCCGGTCACAAGGTTCGCTTTAATAGTGTTCAGCACCCACAAGTGTTCATCTAACCTTGTTAACCTAAAAAAAAAAGAGAAAATTAGATGTTTTAGGTCCGAAAGTATCTGAATAAAAACGTTGGTTCTGCTGCAGCCGTGCAGTGAAACAGCTGGCTTCATTAGTTAGTGTTCATTACCACGGTTTGTGTTTATTAGAATCACTAGGCAGACAGTGTGGTTGTGTTTAGTGCGCCTGCTATTCCAAACCTGTTTTGTCAGGAGCTAACATTGTTTATCGTTTTGCTGCAGCGCAATAGGCCAGAGGCAGTCTGGCCTCATAAGAGCACATGTATAATACATAACGGAGTTCTGATATTCAAACAATGCATGCTCAACATTAAACTGTAAACGACACTGGTTTGAAAGAGGAAAAAAAAATCTGACAGAAAAAGTATTGGGACCAAAATAAAAGGGAACAAAATAAAGAGTAAGGTTTCTCCACCACTTTCATTTTTTTGGGGGGAAATATCACTAACATTATCTATGCTCGGCTGGATCTGTGACTCATTTTAATATTTTAATTATGGTGGGACTGCAAGATTCTATTGAAAGGAGCAAATTCTTAATTTTATTTTTTTCTCCAATAATGACTCTGGACACAAGCTTATTTGCATGAACGGCAGTTTGCCTAATTCTGTCTTCTGCCTGTAAAGTAAAGCAAAGTGGAGGAGAATTTGACACTTATTAGCGCAGTGTGAAGAAAAATCCACTGCACATGTTGACAGGGGAAAAATAGGTTTTATTTTCACACAATTCTTTAGCAGAGCACGACAGAAACGTACATACAAAAAAAGGAAAAAGATGTGAAACACGATTGAGGACATTCCCTCAAGCTATAGAGGGTGAAGGCAGATAGAAACAAACATGGCTGTGAGTGTCTGTGTGTGTGTGTGTGTGTGGGGGGGGGAGGCATGAGCTGAGTGACCAGTTGGCTATGAATGCTGGATAATTGTGGTTGCATAAAACATCAAGCACTATGTTTACTTCGCCCAGCGGGAGTGTGTTTCTGTATATCCCTCATGAAAGGTGGCCTGTGTGGTCCCTAGACCTATAGTATATTGAAACATGTTGGAGAGCCCTTATAGTAAGAGTTACATGTAAATCAACACAATACAGTACAACTCTATAATACAGTAGTTAGGGAAAATACAGGGTTCAATTGTAAGTGATGACGTGTGTGTCGTCTCACCTCTAACAATCAGCTCTCCATAGTTGGACACAGCGGCTCCGCGCGTGGACAGCGTGATGCAACGGTACAGGTCCTGCTTGCCGCGCTGGGCCTCCACCTGGAAAGTGGCCATCACCCGCTTGTGGCTAAGACGCGACAGCGCAGCTGTGTCCAGGACAACGCCGTTGCGCCGCTGACAGACGCACGAAAACCACACACAGTCATACAAACGTCAGCGCGCAAGCTAGCTCACCCGTGGCGCGCGCAAGCTAGCTCACCCGTCGCACACGGAAGCTAGCTCACCCGTGGCACGCGCAGGTGATAATGTTTATCCAAGGTGCTAGGGCAAGTCTGATGGAGTGCTTATGAATGTGCAGAGGCGCGTGAAAGAACATTGGAATTAGCTATGTGGGAGGAAAGGATAATGAACGTGTGATGAATGTCAAAGTTAACAATAGCGTCTTGGCTTCAAAGCGGGTTCGGTGACAGCAGCTGAAGTGCCGTGCTGTCTTCTCTTCAGCAGGTGTCGGCGTTAGCTTGCGTCGCGTCCTGGCCAATGGCCTGGGTAAGCTGAGGAGGAACTCCCGGAGCGGTGTCAGGAATGAAAGCTGTGCAGGTGTGAGCAAATGCCACTCAGTCAGCGTAAGGAGAATAGGGGAAAAGCTGTCGCAGGGCGCAGCTACATGCTAGCAAGTGGCTTTGACATCCGGATGTTGAAATCAGTTTAGTAAGTGGGGGGAAGGAGCAGGTGCCTTCTTGAAAATGATGATATTCTATGTAAGGCTGCTATAGGTAAAAACATCCTGAGGGTGTTGCTTCACACTTTCTCTTTAGGGTTAGCTCCAATTTGATTCATAGTTTTCTTTTCCCCCAATTTGATTGCTATTTTTTTTCTCTTCACAGTTTCCCCGTGTTTGCAACTTAAAGTATAATGTATCTATGTATGTATGTATGGAGAGCTGTTAAGGAAACATGCATACAATATACCACACGTCGGTTGACCTGCATTTCAACCTGTCTGTCTGGCATCCAGTACAGTTATCATATCCAAGTTACCATGTTATGTAATCATTTGAACTGGATGAGACAGAGAACAAACTGTACAGTATATGAGATCCCAACAGCTAGCGATATTAGCCACACACACAGCAGAAAAGATGATACTAATTGATTAAGAAGCAACATGCTAACAATTTGTTTGCCGTATTTAAAAAAGGGGAAGAGACACAGGGAGATGAGATCCAGATTAGTCCAGAGAGGACTTGTGCCGTGCCAGGGAGATGAAAGACAACGTGGCAATTAGCAGGCTCATGCAAACCACAGTGTTGCTGATCTAACACCCCCTCCCCACAAAAACAACAAATGGAGAAACAGACGGCAATAATGGTTCACAATTTCTGCTGCTCACACACACTCTCTCTCTCTCTCTCTCTCTCTCTCTCCCCCTTAATGAGAAATATCAGGAAGGGCTAGTGTGAGTGTTTGTTGGGTTGACAATTAGCGCTGCTAATTCTGTATCCTATCTAGAAGATCACAGTACCATATTGGGAGGGATAATGTTTGTATCTTGTTATTTGTGTGTGACCATTTGTGTCTATGTGCTATTGTCTCTTATCCATGTGCTTCTGCATGTTAATCCTTTGCTTGTGTGTCAGCTGTTCATGTGTCTGCACATACAGTAACACGCATGGAACAATGATAGTGCTGATAACATAAGTACAAAATAAAAAACACAAAAAACCTGCCGTGTCTTCACCACCACACACTGGCAAGCAAAGGCTACGATCTTGCAAAAAGAGGGGTTGTAACAAAAACAGAGGCACCCTCTATGGTGAGATCTCATTCATGTCCATAATTTCAAAAGCGCTTAGATGTTGCAGACTTCAAGGTTAATAAACGAGTGGAATTTTGAAGGTTAATATTCAAACTTGGAAAATGTAATACGTTTGTGTGTGTGTGCGTGTGTTTGTGTGTGTGCGTGTGTGCGTGCATGTTTGTGCGTGTTAATGGGAGATATCACTTTTGAGGTTTTGTTGAACTAAAGATCCTGCACAATAAAGAGCCTCAATAATATTACCGAGCAGGAACTCGGTACAAGAAAGTGCTGAAACGATCTATTTCTGTCTGTGCATAGCCACTAAGGGGGACACAACATGTCACAAGCTTCCTTCATTATTTAGCCATATTAAAATTATTATAAGCATGCTGTTCACTTCATCCTGTAATATCATAATAGGCTACTTCATCTACAACCTTTAATTCCTCCTCCATAATCCAAATTCTCCCGACCTTTCATCCAGGTGCTAATACCTGGCCTCGTCACAGATCAGTGTTCACCTCTCTCTCTCTCTCTCTCTCTCTCTCTCTCTCTCACCTCCAGCAGGTAGGGTTCTGACTCGGTGGTTTTGCCTGTGGCCACGCACTGGAACGTTGCATTCTGGCCGGCATTCACCTCTACGTCGCCCAGTCTGGAGAAATGGGGCACCTTGTCTGTGGGTGCGAAGGAGGATTGACACACACACACACACGCACACACACACACGTGCACGCACACACATTTGTGATATTGGTACATTAAAAGCTTAGCATCAGCATATCAATGCATAAAACACACACACACACAGATTGATGTTTCGTTTAAAGAGGAGACAGACTGCTTATAGTAAGAGTTTTTTTGTGTACGCACACACACACACACACACACACACACACACACACACACACACACTTATCATCATGTTTAAGGAGGAGCAGAGACTCTTTCATACTTTTAAAACATTATGCCAGTACAGCATCTGTACTGGCATAATACATCTTTTAAATGTTAATCCATAATCCTTTTATACCTCAGATTGAAAGCAGAAAGGATTAAGACAACGCCTAGTAAGTCCTCATTCTGTGTTTTTCTAGCAGTCATCATAACAGCTTCCACGGGCTATTGTGAAAAAATACACTGCAAAACAAGACCTAATTCACTCATTGGCTGCATGGAGCGCAATGGTTCATGCAAAACTGTTGAACAAAAATGCCCATGGGAGAAATTATTGTAAGTAAATGCCAGTGGGCTGGTTTTGCCTGTAGTTAATCACTATTTAGAGTAAAGAGCTAATAATTTAACAGAAGGAATATCACTGTGTTCATTTAACTATGTGATGTTATTCTGAAATAAAATAGCATGTCCAGTTAGCTCCACACATTTTATGAAATGTACTGTAAACATAGAGCAACAATACAAAAGGAAGTAGACTTGATTTGTATTTTTACAGTGTGAACATTAGTGATATGCGTTTAGATTACAGTATTACTGTAATATAGAAATTCTGAATTTAAAGTAACGATATAAACCTTGAAAGCTTTATTTCAATATATACTGTTATATTCTTTAACCACTGCAAATCTTATGTTGTTTTATTGAATTAGTCAACATAAAACATTGTGATCAAAATGTGCATATAACGGTAACATGTATTATCAGAAATGCTAAGAAATTTTCACTGTGAAACCTCCAATGTTTTGGCATGACCGATATTTAATTTGAGTGACGTTAGGGTGAAACACACCTGTGATCCTTTGGTTGTTAATCGCAGACATCGGTAACATAAATAGCTCAATAAGGTGATTGATTTAAGACTCTACCTAGCTAGTCCTCTGGTGCAATCGCGTAACAAGGCATGAACGGGCCCAAATGCAGAGCAGTGAAAGCGGGCCCTTAACAATATTTGCCAAATTATATTCAAAATTTAACCCAATTTAAATGGCAACAGCTAACTGCGCTGCACTAGCCTACTGACACCATTTCAGGAAATGCCTGCTTATTGAGCACTATACAGTATATCTACTGGCGGCTAGCTACAGTAATGGTGGTTATCCGGAGCTTGACCAGCTCGGAAGCTCAGTTGAAGGAAGAGGTGTACATTAGAGGGCCCGGTTGATCGTTGATAATAATCGTGTACACGGGCCCCTGGCTGACGCCGGGCCCCAACGCGGTTGCATTGTTTCCATTATGGGTAGTTACACCCTTACTGGTGTATGAGCTTAACGTGTTCTTTTTTCAGTGTCAACCCTGGACTGGATTTCTGACTGCTAGACGTTCAGCTATGCTGATATATGCTGCCAGATGGTTGAGTCCTTTTAATCTGCATTCTGTTCTTCTGTGTCAAGTAGAAGGGCAAAATCTAAGATGCTACAGTACAGTATAGCTAGGATCTCGGTACTGTCATTTATCACCATGGCATGTGCTTGTATTCACAAGAATACATATATTCTGATGAGGCAATATGAGGGGAGGTATTCTCCATTATTGGGTTCATGCTTGGTTAAAGCTGACAAGTAATCTTGTGAGTGATGTGTTATGGCTCCAATAACAGAGGGTATATTATGACACAAGCCAATCAAAATCAGCTCATGTGGTCCAATATGTGAAAACTAATTATATACCTTAGTAGAAGCATTGCTATTACACACAAATGTTTCCATTGATAATATTGAGGTTGAATAAAGTACTGTAAGTGTCTCAGTTGTACGGTATGCTTTTAAACTTTTATGTTATAGAAAATGTACAAATTACTTGAATATTTTAAGTACAATGTAGGCTACATGACAAACAGGCACAACTGAGACAGATTTCCCTCAAACATGTATAACATCTAAACCCTTCCCTAAACACTCCCTAAGCCTAGAACTGTGATTCCCAGATGTTTTGACTCATGTCACTGGTCTCAAGCAAAGGACCACCTGTTTATATAATCTAATTAATATTAATAAAATACATAAATAATAGAAAATTACAGTATTATAGAGAGTAATAGTAGTGTTGTAATACCCCAGACCGGTCTTGGTCTCGAGACCGGTCTCGAGGCCACTTTTTGAAGGTCTCGGTCTCGTCTCGGACTCCATCGCATTTTTACTCGGTCTTGTCTCGGTCTCGGACCAAGAGGTCTTGGGAAGACCAGTTAAGACCACAACTGCCTCCCGGTGCATGTGTAATTATAACTATTGTGATTAGAAGTAAATCCTCCCTTAAATTTCTAATGTTTTACTCTATGTCCTGCCACTGGGCAGGTCGGCTGGCCATTTGCAGCGCATCGGATGGTGCATCCCAAGCCAAGTGACAGTCAGCAGCCTGGAGAAGCAGTACGGGCTATAGCCTACAAGAGAGGTCAGGTACAAGCAGCAATATTTTCTACGTTTAGAACTCTTTTTATGGGTGCTGAAGCACACCCAAATTGCTTTTAATAAGCACTCTAAAAAACAAGAAATTATGATAATTATCTGTCTGGCCTAAGTTTTATCCCTAATGTTAGATTTTGCATTCCTGGTTCCTGATTTTTTTTTAAGTAATACAGAATGCCTGAGACACTTATTGCATTATATTCAAATATATTCACTTATATTTGGAATTGTCACCTGTTTCTTTTTGTATTTTCCTTTACATAAAAAAGACATTACCACCACAAGGATACAGCACAAGCACACATTGTTGCTTAAAAATTCACCAGAATGAAGAGAAATTAAGTGTTTTATGGAAACATTAATGTAACCTGCTTTGTACAGCATTTCATATTCCCAGAAAGGTCTGATAGATTCACCAAAGCTGATTTTTAATGTACAGACTAGGCTACTAATTGTATCCTAAATGTATATTTAAAAACAATTAATTAAAGGCCAAAAGAAAGGGCCAGGCTATCTACACAATTAAATAAACTACTGCATCATAGTTTATTACAGTGGATGGTGTGTAAGATATTTGTATTTGCCAACAAGGTCTACTCCAGTCAGTTCTCGGGTCGGTTGTCCAGAGCCATTTTTCAGTCCCAGTCTGACCCTGCCAGTGCCACTCACCGACCGAATTTTGCTGATGTCTGTGAAGTTGGTTATTAATTGGCCTACTTTTCTAATGCGTGCATTCAACTGTAGGCCTACACATAAAGAAAATACTAACGTCATGCCTCAGTCTAATCCAACAAGGTCAAGCGATGAATTGTATACATGCATAATATAGGCTACTGCACAGTCAATGCAGTGTGTGCAAGAAGGCTATATATCTTGCAATACGGGACTCAAACTGGTCTGGTCTCGGTCTTGACTCGGTCTCGACCTGCCTTTCTCTCGGTGAAGACTTGGTCTCGACTACAACACTGCGTAACAGTGACTGCCCACATTTTTGGGGGCTCTGGTGCCGGAAGAAAAATTTCCATTAATTTTTTATTGACTTTTCACAAAATCCTTACTTAATACGTTTTAAGCCTAGAACCAAGCCACATAGCTACGAAAGTGATCGTGACATAAACAATTTGATTTGGAGCAAAAAACATTTAATAAAAACGGAAAAAAGGCAAAGGTACAAGACTGTGTACATAACATATTGTAATAGTGAAGGAACTGGGCATCACATAACCCATTACGAATCCCAGAAAATGCATATTATTCCTTGGTTCTTCTTAATTAGTTTGATTGTGTATATTATACCATTATACTAGTATAATACAATAGTTTTCATATTATTTATACTTCTAACATAAACAATCTTACTTTTCAGCGCTAGCAATACTCACTTTGCGGGGTTTGAAACATTTCCATGGTAATAAAACCAAACAAACAGATCCGAAGCACTAAAGAAAGATTGCGAGATTAGCATGATATACCAAGGATAGCCAGTTCCACTTATCAGAGATGTCACTTTTACACTTTAAGATTGTGGGTACTGTAGTAGTTATCCATGATATTGCAAATAAATCATGTTTATCTTAAAACAAGGTTGATATCATACAAACTTGTGGCTTCTACCTGAGCATATACCATTGATTCACAACCTGGTAACTGTTTGGCTTGGTTCCAAGCTTAAAACATTTTATAGAAAGATTTTCCAAAAAGTCAATAGAGAAAATGAATGGGAAATGTACTTCCGGGACCACCAAACTGTTATGCTCTAAACTTTAATTAAAATCTACTGTAACAGAACCTCCGTACCCCTCTGGATTCCTGGCCTAACCTGACATGCCAAATGGATTCCATCTGGGAAGCCATCCATCAAAATCATTGGAATATGGCAGGCACTTTCAAAAAATACTTGGCAGTTGATTGGATCTGTCTGTCATTGTTTTCATCAAGTAATTTTCGCTGTCGGCACACTTGAACCACACCCACAGCACAACGCTGACTGGTCGGATCAACTGCTACTCCGATTCAGTAGCAAGGATTGTTGACTTTCCGGATTGATTCTCGCGGCAAAGTTAAACTGAAGCTCGCGAGACCATACTGATCTTGCTATTCCTGGCCCACAGGAATTTGTTTGTTGGGTTTGTTGGGTGTATATATATAAATATATGTATATATACACTACCGTTCAAAACTTTGGGGTCACTTAGAAATTTCCAAATTTTTTAAAGAAAAGCACAGTTTTCTTCAATGAAGATAACGTTAAATTAATCAGAAATACAGTCTAGACATAGTTAATATGGTAAATTACTATTCTAGCTGGAAACGGCTGATTTTTA
>JAODUK010040756.1:0-20805 GCA_027564635.1 Typhlichthys eigenmanni
GTGGGACAGATTTCACTCCAGTATTTTATTTGGTTTTAATAACTAAAAGCATAGTTGTACAGGCTTAAAATTTGAGACATTTCGTCACACTTTCGTCCCCTCCACCTTAAAAACATCTCCTGCGCCACTGCCCACACCATTAATTAACGCTGTGTGATAGAGAACACACCTCTACATAACCCTTAATGCACCTTTAATTAACCCTGTGTGATAGAGAACACACCTTTAATTAACCCTGTGCGATAGAGAACACACATTTAATTAACCCTGTGCGATAGAGAACACACCTTTAATTACCCAGTGTGATAGAGAACACACCTTTAATTAACCCTGTGTGATAGAGAACACACCTGTAATTAACCCTGTGTGATAGAGAACACACCTTTAATTAACCCTGTGTGAGAGACAACACACCTTTAATTAACTATATGTGATATAGAACACACCTGTAATTAACCCTGTGTGAGCGAGAACACACCTTTAATTAACCCTGTGTGAGAGAGAACACACCTTTAATTAACCCTATGCGATATAGAACACACCTGTTTTCTGGAATGAGGTCACAGCAGGCAACAGCCAACGGAAAGAAAGCAGATGGACAATCTCCTGGAAGGAACTTTTCCAAAAACTTGCCAACATTCAGCCCAAAGTCCAGAGTCCTGGGAAGGCATTCAGGATCTGCATAGACCTGTCCAATAATCTGAAATATATCATATCATATCATATCATATCAGATAATGGTCTTCGTGAGTACACTTTACTGACTAGCATTGCAGTAGAGTACAGATATAGAGTAGTAGAGTAGAATACAGATATATTTAATGAGCCAAACAAATACCAGTACAAGCCAGCAGCAAGTCTTGGTCGGTAACACCAAGACTACACTATGCAGATCTGATATCGAGGCAGCGTTCACAGCAGCTATGAGCAAAATATAATTTGTTTATGTGAACTTAATTGCTGGTTGGAGGTGACTTAAGATGAGTTTATCATAGACTTGTCACTCCTGGACAACACAATAGACATTAAACAACAGATAAAGCCACTGGCTTGGCGTACATTGAGCTTTACTTTAATGGTCAACTGCAGCATTTCTAGGGTATTTCAGCACTTGGCTTACCTCACAAAGTACAATCCCAAAGGAGAAGATGTCAACCTTCTCATCATAGCGTTTACCTGAAATGACATGAAGAATCAGGTAAAGAGACTGAAATACAGGCTGTGAAGAACACCAGCTAGCACGCGTGTTAAACCTCCGCTCACCATTTAGCATCTCCGGAGCCATCCAGTAGGGGTTCCCCACGACCGTGTAGCGCTTCTTGCGGTCAATACGTCTGAGCACCCTCTTCTTGGACGCAAGCTTTTCAGACGCAGGCTTAACTTTATCCTCTACAATGAGTCTGGACAGCCCAAAGTCAGCAACCACCACCGTGTTATCCTGTGTATGGGAGGAAATCATATGGTTTTATTTAGATTTTAATAACGCCCAGAGTGTCCATGCTATAGTTAATACATTATTTAAAGAAAGCACTGTTAAAATAAAATGACACTGTACTGCTATGGCTTGCTAGCCTCGCGAGATCAACAGTGTCAGTTCAGTGTCAGCTTCAGTTTAATTTCGCAGTGAGTATCAGTCTGGAAAGCCTCGGAATCATTTTCAATATGTCCGAGTAACAACTGCACTTGCCAATCAGCGTCATGTTTATAGCTATACGGGCGCGGCTTTCCAATCAGCGTCGTGTTCATAGCTATATGGGCGTGGTTCAGGTGTGCCGACCATCGTGCCGACAGAGAAAACGACCAGATGGTTCATCCAATCAACTGCCAAGTATTTTTTTGGAAGTACAGCCATTCACAAACAGTTTCAATGTACAGTACGGCTCCCCAGATGGACTTGTGACAACAATTCCTCTGGCATGTCAGGTTAATGGCTTGCAGCATATGTTCAACATGTTACTGTGGTTTTCCACTAAAACAGCTTGGCAAACATGGATATAGACAGAATAACATAATACAGGAACTTTACAGAGCTCACTATAAATGCAGATATTTCTCAGAATGTTTTTTTTTGGCTTATAATGCTGTATCACCTACCAGTTTAACCAGGCAATTGTGAGAGTTTAGATCTCTGTGTATGATGCTCATGGAATGAAGATATGCCTATAAAAAGACGATGAGCAAAGTTAAGCAAGGACATTTGCAACGATGACAACCAAAAGCTACAAAGCTACAAGAAATCCTGAATCATCTAAATGACTCAGGAAACACTAAATGGTGTGTTATTATGAGGCTAACTCACCATTCCTGAGGCAATGCTCTTCGCAAAGCTGACCCTTTGCTCCCATGGAAACGGGTCCTGTGACAAATCAGAAAATGGTAGGTTGTAGGAGAGATGTGACATACACAAACTTCAACATCAGAATAATACTACAGTCAATGATAGTAAGAGAGTTTGTAAAAACTGGGACAGACTACGGTCTTTAAAATATGAATGCTGAACTGTTGCATAAAAACAATCTGCCACAACTAGATGGTAAACCTATTTTCACCTGCTTCTCCTCTAGGGACGTAACGGTACGTGTATTTGTATCAAACCGTTTCGGTACCGACGTCGCGGTTCGGTGCATGCATGTTGAACGGTATGGTGCGAAGGTAGCATAATGCGGAACCAAAATTCAGAAGCGTGAGTTTCATACAGAGCCTTTAAACTGTAAGCCTTGGCTCAAATTAGACCTGCCTGTCATGCTTTTAAAACATCTGTGTTGTGAAAATATTGAGTGTTGGATCAGAAAAGTACAGTGTGTCTGTGTTGTTCTACATTAACGCAGAACTAAAGTTGAAGAGTTTTTTCTCCGCAATTGGACTGCCATGCACGCACTGCAGATTACCGACAGATTTTTACCTGTTTACTAGTTAATGTAAGTAACTAGCTCATAATAATTGTTGCATTGCTGTAACATACGGGGGTTAGAGTGCATATACCATCCTCCACACAGGTGCACAGTAACAATAATGGTGTTAAATGGAAGGGGGCGGCTCCCCGTGTTACAACCACATTGTGCAGTATAAGCATAATATTTAGGACAGTTATGTAGAATCATGAATGTTTTAATATATGACAAGAAGTCATGTGAGCAACAAAAAAACTATATAGGGTATTTGTGTAAAAACACCAATGTACCGAAAATCTAACGACTTCTGAACCGCGGCGTGAACCGAACCGTGACTTCAGTGTACCGTTACACCCCTAGCCTCCTCTAATTGCTTTTTTGTGCCAGTTCATATGCAAGCCATCCCACTAGACAGCCGAGAGCCCTTTGTCCGAGCAGTGTTTAAACGAGGTCAGCCCACTCCCACATAGCCAAAGTAGAACACAGCACATTCTGAGTCCGCCAACGTTTATTTTGGTACTGCTCTAATGGCCACTGGAAGAAGAGGGTTAAGTGAATGAATTGCTCCAACACACCATGTCTCTGATGAAGTCTTTCAGCGTGCCTCCTTCGATATACTCTGTAATCAAGTTCAGCCTCTTGTCCTTGTACAGCACACCGATGAACTTGAGAACGTGAGGATGTTCCAGACTGCGCATAACTTTGACCTAAGCAATATAGATAATAACAATCAGTATAATAAGATAAGGAAGTCTACCTTTGTGTTTGAGCACATACCCATAGTAGGTAATGACATCCACCTCTAAAGTTTGTTAGTCAAAAATCTTTTTTTTCTTGAGTACTGGTGCAAAACCTATTAAATATAAAAAGGACAAAGTGCACCACACTCCACTGCGGACCTTGAGGGCTCAACCTCTGTTAGCACGTCTACAAAGGTTACTCACTTCTTTCAGGAATGTTTTCTGGGTCTCCTCGTCACAGCGTATCAGCTCCTTCATCACCATCACCTCTCCTGTAGCTTTGTGGGTAACCTATCAGTAGAGCTCATAGTTAGCCAGAGCTCTAATTTGGGGCAAAGACTCGGCACAGTTTGTCAGAGGCTGACCTTGATGGCCTGGCCAAAGAAGCCTTTGCCGAGCACCTCTCCGTGGATGAGGTCACAGGGACGGAAGATGCGGTGAGAGCAGCTACTGGAAGATCGCAGAGACTCAGAGCGTCCAATGTCCCGGATAAGGAAAGGGTGCTCCTTAGGAGATGTTGGCCCCGGGGATTTGCAAATGCTATTGCTGCGCCTACATGCACAAGTAAAGACCAACTGGTTAAAGGTAAACAGTGGAAGTTTGAAGGTGGTTACATTGTGCCGTGAGGCATTACAGTAGACTGACACTTTGATCTCGTTTGGAGATGCTCTCTACAGACATTTAGGAGAATGCCTTTGAATGCTACTGACCAATGAGAACAGTCTCTTAGTTACTTAGAAGCATGTTCAATGTGTATGTAGGAATACCACAATATAGCATACAGTATATACAGCACCTTTAAGCTCTGTTTATAAAATGCATAACTGTGTTTTTTTTTTACAGTCTAACAAACCTCAAAGACCTCCTTTTCAGTGTGCCATCATCCACCACGTCTGTTCTTTCCAACACCATATTAGAGGGCGAGGAGAGGCGCATGCGAGATGTGGCGGGAACGCCGAGATTGCTCCTCGAGGACCCCAGCCGCAGCCTGTCCAAACGCTGCCGGACCGGATCATACTCTATGAGCAGCTGCAGCGTTTGGCTGGTCCGGTGAATGAGGTCATCCACCTACACACAGAAAACAGGTTTGTGGCAAAGTCAGAAAATAACACACAGCAAGGAATGAGAGAATGTGTGACATAATGAATGGAATGTCATGAGTCAGGTGGATCCTATGTGTACCAGAGAATTACTACCTAAAGGCGGATTCGTTAGAGAAGAGATCCAAAGGCAGCTGAAGAATATTAGCTGAAAATTCACCTGCAGTAGAATGTGCCCTACCGTAACATCAATGGAAAACGTGGAATAGGTGTGAGCTAAAAGCATCTGTGTTATGTGCATGACAGCACTAATGGAATGCGGGTAATGGTGCTGAGGTGAGGTTGTGAGAATAAGTCTAGGACTGGAACCGGTCCCAAATAAATGACGGAGGTATGTGTAGAATCTAAAACATGGTGTTTTCTATTGTGTTTTTGCCAATGCTACATTTGATGCAAAACACCTCATGTTGTATTGAGACCTCTTGGCTTTTAATCACCTCTTCCTCCATGAGCGCTCCCACTGGGAGGCCATTGATCTCCAGGATCCTGTCCCCGACATGGATGGCATTGCGGACGTCTGGACTGATAAGCATCCCCCTAACCCTGTTATGAACACACCACGTGTCACAACATCAGAACATGTCATTATTGGCGGTGCAACACACTGGTTTGTCGACCAGACAGGGCAGCAATTCAAGTCAAGCTTAAAGTCCTGTCACATTTTGAAACACCCAATAACACCATTTCACCTGCTGGTACAGGCTGTGCTATAATTTAACAATACCTTTAAGGTTACCAAGTCGGAGGTGTCAGGATGTACACACACGCCTTACTCATAGGGGTGGGGGAGGAAAATATAAATTGCACATGAGAATTTAACTTTAATTTAACATAAACAATATTTATGACACGTTCATGTTAGTTAGTCAACTTGACAATCACATTTTGCAGCAATACAATCTATGTGAGATGAACAACACAATGTTGACAATTGACACTGGGGACATAATTTGAAGTCGGAAAAATTATAAATTGCAAAATATTGCAGTATGTTTAATATCGCAATTATATCGTATCGCTTACTCATGCAGTCTAGGAAAAAACCCGTTGTTGTTGGCTGCCTGGACTGGAGCTACTTACTCTTTGACTTGAACAGAGGTAGAGCTACTGGCTACGTCCCTCACCACGGAGACAGAGAAGCCCCTCTTGCCGTTGGCAGCAGAGGGCATGGAGATGAGGGTCACCGTGTGGGGAAGGGCATCCAGGACCGAGTCGGACGAGAGCTTCTCCAACGCTGGTGTGAGGATCACCTGCTTGTAGCACTTGCCACTGAGCACACAGGAGGAAGGGCTTAGTCACTTATGTGTGTGGATGATATTCCCCCTTTCAACAGGGAAAACATTCAACATTACAGGCTACACTTCTGCATGCCTACCGTGACAACGCCCATCACACTCCAAAAAGCAAAACGATACACTGAAATGCACAACCATTCCAGTGTCACCTACAGTTTCATTCATCTCATAGTAGCCTAATCATTGAGATGAACTGCATTATTTGACTAAACCCACCATATGTTTCCCACATACATTAACGTCATAAACTCTTGACTGAACGGTAAATCCTTCCCCTTTAAGGTACAGCTCGTGCAACAACATATCTGAACTGCAGTGTTCTGCTTACCAGTAGAGTTTGGAGCGCTCCACCAAGGCGTACGTATCCCTGTCTTCGATCACCACCTTGCAGCTCAGACACACAAAGCACTCGGGATGATACTTGTACTCTCCGGCCACCTGCAAGGCAAACACACCAGTACAGCTCTTCAGAGGCTGGCGGTGTTCTGCTACGCTGCTGTAACCCCGTCCTCCACGTGAGCGGTGACACAGGCAGAGCGGAACACCTGTTTCACTCTCAGCATGTCTGGAAGCTGCCATGATGTCATCGCCCGTGCAGACTTCTGAGACACTTGTCTCGCTGACATATGCGCCTTTCACTCCCCCTGTACCGGTCTCACGCACGCTCTCACACGCACGCGCGTGATGTGGTCTCCTCCTCTAACACAAAACACATGTTATGCCGACTGAAGTCACCAGCAGGTTTCCCTTTCTGAAAATGATGTTACACTCTTGCCCGCTGTGTTCTTTTATCACAGCGGGATGTCACATGACACAATGCATCCGCTCCCACCAGCATCAAAGCACCATCTCCACAGGTCACTTCCAATACACAGAGCCAAAAACAGGAATAGATACAAGTGGCCAGTTCATTTCAAAGCCTGAGTAGACAATCAGGTCCACATATTGGCTCCTGCTGTTTAGGAAACGTCTTGGCCTACACGTGTAAAGTCTCCTATGCCAAAAGGTATGGGGAATATATGTGAGGGTAATCTGGACCAGTGCAGACAGGAATTTAATAGAAAAGGCCTTTCTATTAGCTGTTACAAGTTTTGAGTTAGTTTCCTTTTCCTATGCAACAGTGGTTCATTGTTACATTGTCATTCTCTATTCTACAATTTGAATATGACTTTATTACATTTAAAGCCTGATAAAAAGAGGCTGTTTGAGCATTGACTGGCAAGCTGTCAGTAATATGTACCTATATAAAATCACACACACAGTATATTAAAGTATATACACAGTACAGTACATACGATACACACACAAAAGTTCAACAAACAAGGTCTGCCATTGTTTTTCTTGCTCTGAATCATTGTGCTGGATTCCTGACTGCCAAAGTGAGATAAGGATTAGTATACTATCGTGTCACATCTGTCTGGGACTCCCTGCCTCCCAGGCAGAAACATCACCACTGGTCTCAAGTCATGTCCTTCATCAGGCTAAAGCAAGCCCGCACATGCAGGGTGATAATATAATCCTCTCTATGCAATTTTAGTTATGTGTATTTCTATTCCTGTCTTTTAGTGCATTAGCTGGGTTTACATGGAAACTTTTTTATCATTCCAAATGAAACCCTTCCGATTGAAGGTTACATGGGATGTCATGCCATCTAATATGATCTGGTGTACATGTGCTGCTGCAATTAATCAGAATAGATGTCTAACATGTGCACATTATGTAGGATAACCTAGGTAATGCAAACGTGTCTCGCTAGCAAAAAAGGCTAAAGCCGGCTAGCGTATGTTGAGAGTCAGGGAGAGTCTATTTGAGTGACTGTTAGAGGAATTTACAGCTTGAGATGAAGTCACCGTAGCTCCCATTCCCTTACTTACGCATGACGTAATTGCTTTGTACAGACTGTACAGTAGTTGGGCAGAATAACGCCTCGTCTCTAATTAATAAGGCATTCACAAAACAACACTAACCTAGAGTTTAAGACTTGGGGCATGTACAAGAACGCAACCAGGAAGGAATCGGTTTATTCCTTATAAAAGGTCTTTCAATCAGGTTATGGAACAGTTTATGCTACCCTTCTACATTTGAATAAAATGTAAATCAGGTTGGGACATTCTGTTCTGATTGAGGTGTTCATGGAGCATTTTCATTCGGTTTGGGCTTTTAAACAGATTCCTATCGTAATATTAGGGTCCCCGTAAATTCTGCTATTGAAGGGCATACAGCAATCAAATTGTCTCCCTTTCTGTTCAAAGTTTAAGGAAGAAGGAACTTACATTTTCTCTTTCTTTTCCGCATTCAAGGTAAACTGCTTTCATGCGGTCACAAATAAATGAAGTTCCAAAATTAAACGTGTCTATTACAATTTCCTCAAACCTATCAGTAGCGGATCTACATTTCTGTCTGCTGTGGGCCAGACTCTCTTTGTTTCTGGCTAAGTACGTTGCATGTTCAAATCTGCCAAAAATACTTGGCAACATTAACTAGTGATTCAAGATGCCAACGCTAAATAGAAAGGTCCATTATGTGTATTTACTTGTGGCAAAAAAGCTTTAGTTTAGAATTCACACAAGTTGTGACCAGCGATGGTTGTTACAAGAAATGTACACGTCATCTATAAATTGTTGGTTTAAATTTTAATTACCTGCCATCAGGCATTAATGAATATATTTATACTCATAAGTAACTGAAACACACAA
Organism: Typhlichthys eigenmanni; assembly: GCA_027564635.1. NCBI lineage: Eukaryota > Metazoa > Chordata > Actinopteri > Percopsiformes > Amblyopsidae > Typhlichthys > Typhlichthys eigenmanni. The sequence continues at coordinate 8,723 of JAODUK010040756.1, forward strand.
ATGAAGTTGCTTTTTGTATTCCATTAGAAATGCAAACTTACACAAACAATAACACAAACAAAACACAATAATCTTGCCTTTTTCAAATGATTCTGAATAAGGAGGAGTTTGAATTTCTGCTTGATTAAATTCGGGAAAATATCATAGGCTACTCTATAGATAAACAAGAACGCCAACAACCAACAAAAATCCCCTTACATAACAGATACCTGATGTGTGCAACCGTATCAATCAGCACTGTAGTGTTATTAGTACAATGTGGGCAAAATCCACAGAGCCACCTCACCACAGACTACTGTTTAAGGCAATGGATGGACTCCAAAACCAGTGTTCTCTGTACACTCAGCCCTCTGTGCTTTGTGAAGTGAACCGTGGAGAACTTCTGTACAGAGCAGCAGAGAGTGGGGCCACAAGGGGGAAAGAAGTGATTTCTGGGGGCCCCGTTTGCCCCAGATAGCAGCCCAGAATGCAAGATACAACTGAAGAGAACATAGAATTTGACTAAGTAACTCCGATTAAAGTTACATAGTATGTATATGTTATTTACATATTTGTATTGCCCATTATCCCATTACAGTCTCACAGGGCTTTACAGGCCCAAATTTCATATGACACCCCCTTAACCTGCTCCTCCCCCTGTGACTGTGTGTGTGTGTGAGAAATGGGGGAAGGGGGTTAAATAGTAAACCCATGTATATCATTATAGGCATGCATTGTTGTCTATCCTAAGTGCATGCGTGCACACTAAATGCCAATGACCTACCATAGCAGGTCCAGTCATTAGCAGGGAACAGCCATGACACAGCTCCCCAAACTTCTCCCAGTAGTGCTTGCGGCAGTACAACTTGCCATCCTTCTCATAGTACCAGTTGTTCAGGAGATCACAGCACACAGAGCACCTGGGGAGAAGAACGCAACACACTTGGTCACGCGTGCAGCAAGTGGAAGGGATTGAACAGATTAAGAGCTTTCAGTAGAAGCCTTTCGACTACTATAAAGCAACCAACTTCAAGGTGGCAAGCTGGTGTGTTACTTCAAAGGCCTGTCGACAGTCTCACACATACAAATAAGGTACTGTATGTGACTAGTATCTGAAAAAAAGGTCTCCTAAAAATATGGACTATTCTCGGCACACTTACAAGGTGTCCTGCACGGGACACAAATAAACAAACAATGATACTAACACAGGATTAGATATAGGGAGGCCAAACATACAAAGAAAGCATGAGCAAACCATCTGATGGATGAACACAAGCAAAATATCAAGATTTAATCTAATCATTATAGACGCAATGCTAACCCACAATTCTGACAGCATAATCCTTTTGTTCACCAAAGTTAAAGGCGATATACTGTATCATAGCTTGCTCATAAACAATGCTCAACAAACTGAGATACATGTTGGGTCTTGCTTGTGCCCTGCTACACATACCGGTTTAAGTGGTGACAAAAGAACTAGCTGTAGCTCAATGTTGATGGTATAAACAATAGTGTAGTTAATACTGTAGCTAAATGTATGTACTGTCATTACTGCTATGCTACTGTAGCCTACTGTACAAAGACCCAAAAGAAATTAAGCACACTAGCGGAATTGATCATTTGCAAAACCCTTAATTCTGTGGCAATATTAAGATCTTATACTCCAGTTTGCAGAATAACATTTTTCTAGTGCTATTTGAAGATTTATATAAACAATATTTTATTTATTTTAACAATACACATTTTTTACACTTTAATATGCATTTGTTTATACCAGAAGGCTATTGCATCTCATTCATCACAATAAGCAATTAGAAGAGGATATAGATAAATAAAGAGCATGGGATTCTTACTGCAGAGTCTTGGGGTGAATCCAACAAGATAGCATATACTCAACTAACTTGAAATTGAGAATGTGTGTGCCTAGATCAAAGCCATTCCACAAATAGTGGTAGCATGGTTAGTCCTCTGTACGTCGTTAAACACATTTTCCACAGCTCCCATGTAACTAAGTCTGAGAGAGCTGACTCGTCCTAGTCTTTAGACTGAAAATAACATGGCAGATCAAGGGCAAATTTATAGCCCCGAAAGAGACACAGAATGTTCGGAGTAAAGGAATGCTGAAGTTGCCAGGAGAGGAAGGAACACCTGCAGACAATGAGCAGAGCATTTAACTAGCTGCACCGATAATGCAAAGTGGTGGCAGCAGCAGTTTAAACTGCCAGAAGCACAATCAGGGGAGACATTTTTCAGAGTTAATGTTACTAAAATGAAGCACCCCATTTTTTATATAGCCCTTAATCACATTATTCTGAAATGGCTGCACAGGCCCACATTTTACAAGGAAACAAACAACACATCCTTCACCTGATGATGGTGCCATGTTTTACTGATAAAAATATGTTTTCTAAAATTATTAGTAGAATCAGACAGAGTGTGTACAGAATGTAAGCATTTTTCCACTACACTACAATTCTGTAATTATATTGAAACTAAGCCATTTCCTCAAGATTAACAATAATATTAGCCTGACAGGGGTCTTCAACAGAAGAAGTCCTCTAATGGTACTGCAGGGCGTCCTCCAAATTACTTGATCCCAAACTTATTTTGGTCAAAAAATGTAAATATCAGAAAATATACATAAATATAAATTCCACCTGTGCTATGTATACATCTGTCAGGTAGTGGCCTACTTTTATACATGCACTTAAGGCTGCCCTAAACAATATTATTGTTGGCCCGGCAACTAACTGTAATAGGGGATCCCTGTGATGTATTTCTATAATTTTAGGGGTCCTTGGCCCAAAAAACGTTGAAGACCTCTGGCATAAGACATAAGGAATTATATTTGTTTAAGGCTGTTTTCAACATGCATGCTTTTATTACAGATAAAAGCTAGAATTGCCATGAAGATGAAAGTATTCCAGGGACCAGAAAGAAGAGGAGAAAACTCTCACGTGGGATGATTTACGGATTAGGGGCTAACATCAGCAAAATTCAAGGTGTTTCAAAGGTGTATGAACAGTGCAGAATGGCGGCTGCACCAATTTCTGAGACTCCCCATCGCAGCAGGCACCAAATTCACAACACTAGTGTTGGCCTACAAGGTAGTAAATAGAACAGCCCCGCCCTAGCTCCAAGCCATGGGCAGGTTCCAGGCCTCAACCGAAGCACTTTGATCTACTACTACCTTAGCTGGCCGGCTGGCACCGCCGTCACTAGAGACTGGAATATATTATTCCAGTATCTTTGCAGTCACTCTTTTGGCACCTCGATGGTAGAATGAACGTCCGGCAGCAGTGAGGACAACAGAGTCCTACGCATCAAACATGGCTTCCTATTGGCCTCAGAGTTGATACTACAATTTTAGTAATCACGTCTTACAGGGCCTTACATGGACAAGCTCTTTCTTCCATTCTCGATCTTTTACATGCACACTCCTCTGGTCAGTCTCTGAGGTCTTCAGACCTTTTAACTGCTTCTAGGACACCTTTAGAAACAAGAGGTGACCGTGCTTTTTGCACTGTGGCTCCTAGGCTCTGGACTTTCTCCCGCTAGCCTTGAGAGCAATGGATTCTGTGAACTCATTCAATAAACACCTAAAAGACACGTCTTTTTAAACAAGCAATATGGTGTTGTTGCCTTGTTCCTTTTTATGGTATTGTTTACCTTTTATTATGTGTAGTCTTTTATGTGACCCCCCCCCTTGTCTGTGAAGGTGCTATATAAATAAACGTTACTTACTTACGCAAGAGCCCTCAAAACAAACGCAGGGCAATAAGTCAGCATTTATTGTGCATATGTGAACACTCCAAACCAACTCTGCAGCTTCAAGTCCGCATTGTGGTTCGCCTAACCTGCGCATTGTGAACAGGTTCGCCTCGCCATTTCATTGTATTGTAGCCCTCAAGGCATGCCGGTCCACATCCCAGTTTATAGACATTTGAATTTTGTATATACAGCCTAGAGATACACCAAGAAACCAGCCGGTGACGGAATCAGCTGGTTGTCACCTTGACCCCTTGACTGACCAGGGACATCAGCTGGTCTGTCTAAATATAGCCGCTTACGTTAACGTTCATGGCCATTTTTAAATGGTGGAATGATTTCCCTGGTTAATTCTTGCAATAATAAGACAAGTGTCATTCACCCACGCAAGATTGAACAACAGTCTGCAATGCCCTTAGATGGGCATCACAGATGGGCATAGAGTGGACACACTGGATTGATCAATGTGTCTACCATTCATGGAGAGGTGCAGGTTGAATTCCCATAAGACCTGAGTTCCTTTTCTGTTGGTCTACTTTAATATGACTGAGTTTGGTTAGCTTAAAGAGGATTCTATGTAAAAACACCCTAAAAAATCCACCTCACCTTTGTTGGAACACTTCTACTAACAATAGTTCTCTATTATAGTCCTTTATATTCTCCCAATTTTTATATTCTCAGATCAGCACTTCGTATTATTAAGATATTTTTGAAGGTATGAAATATAAATAGTAAAGTAGATATGCATGATTTAACAGCGACATTTCCCTAGATGTGAATTAAAAAATACCACATCTGTCACAGCTTTCTTGACTCAGCCCTGCCAAATCATAATCTCATATTCTCAACAAAAGCTGTCCACAATGGTCTCTGCACATATGAAAACATCAGAAGATGGCAGCCATTTGTCCCTGGGATTACAAGACAAAATAAAGTCCATCTGATGGATCCTTGTAAAAACCCTATCTGTCTTCTCGTCTGTGAAGCAACACTGTATGTGACCACGATGTAGTCCACTGTTACTCCATAACAATGCCATGGAGATGCAAGCAAAAACACAACAAGAGTAAACAATATATGTTCTTTCTTCACCTCCATGTTATGTCCCAATAATATGGACAAATTCCATTGACTTCTGACAATAGACGAACAGGGAGGGACGTTAGCCTTTAAAATGGAGGGAGTAACTGTTATTACCTTGCATACTGTATAGGTCGTTATCTCTGGGTGTGTGTCCACTGTGTTTCACAATGTTCTCTGCAACTACCTCTCTTCAATACATGGAGAAGGTCTTAAATTAGTTATAAATGAAGGATGGTTTGTATTAGCCTAATTATTTAGGGATTAAAAATTTCTGGTTTCCGTACTGTGGCGACAGTGTGGCAAACACAAAAACAAATCATTGTATTTACGAAAGAAACACTATTAAGGCACATTATGGGACAAATAAAATATGCACAGATGGTAGAAAAATAAAACAGGCCTCTCAAGGGTTTATAGATGCCATTTGAGATGTGTACCTGCCTACACACTGTTTAAAGCATTCACACAGATTGCTGTTAGAAATTAACTCAAATGGTGATTATGCATATACATCATGCATCTTAAGCTGACTAAGCTAATATGACACTTCATCTGTATCTTCGCTATACCTGCCCCAATCAAACCACCAAGCTTTATTGGAAGAAAAGCTACCGTAAGGTTTGTGCAGTCAAGAATCTGTAATAGCTAGTCCACATCTCTGAATCGCTGTCTGGGAATGCAACCGTGGAAAAGGCTTTTGAGTCCGTTACCTATAGGCCTCAAGGAGAAGTGCCAGGTTTACTGGAACAAGAATGACATCATTCCAAAACTATGTCCCTCACTGAGGTGGTACATGGAGGGCAACGTGTGGACAATGGACAATAGCAACGTGTGGGGGGCAACAGTAACAAGGAAATTGTTGTAGTGAACGCTGTCCCACAAAAGGTGTACACATACTAAACAAATCCTACCTCTCAAGCAGTGAACTGTGATTTTAGCACAGTTACTTGAAGATCAAGTCAGTTTATTTATAAAGCACATTTAAAAACAGCCAATGCTGACCAAAGTGCTGTACACATCAATGCAAGTAACAATTAATAAGTAAAATAAAACACAATCTCGTTCCACAGTCTCGGGGCCACAACAGAAAAGGCACGATCACCCTAAGTTCTAAAACACGACTAAGGAACCGATAAAAGAAACTGGATGGACGATCTAAGGGGCCTGGAAGTGTGATAAAACATAAGGAGATAATAAGGAGAAGATGTGAAAAAGATGTGTAAAAGGTGAGTTTAAGCTGTGGATGGCAAATCCAAAGGCTGGACAAAATCTACACTGTGTGCGTGTGTGTGTGTGCATGTGAAAAGGATCAAAGTGAAAGTGTAAGAAGGTGGACACTATGGATTAAAGCCAGAAACCCCCAGAGTTGGTTTACTTGTAAGAAGTCATAGAAAAATACCCAACCCTTACCTGCTCCTTTAATACTGTAGCCTAACTGTACTCATTGCTTGCTTTGGATAAAAGTGTCGGCTAAATGACCTAGGTCATTTAACACAATTGTGTAAAGGCCATCGGACATAAACAATCTGTTACGATCAGATCTAAGTCTATTCTGTAACAACAGTGTCACTATGGCGCTTGTTTGATTTCTGTAACATTCATTAGCAAATGACAGTGACCTCTCAAATCCCGTCTCACGTGACAACAGACAATAGCTGATTATACCAGAAAAACATAAAAGTGTTACAAAAATATCTCTCAGTCATGGCATCCTAGAGAAATTCAGTTTTAGACCAAACAAAGACTGTTTACAACATATCATCTTCATGGTATATCAGCATCTAGTCACTGGGCTGCAGGTGTTTACTATGGAAGCACTGACCCCAGCTATGCAGCTGCAGTCCTGGTAATAATTAAAGCTCCACCTAAAAGCTGAATTCCAGACCAAAGTCTTTTCTGTGAAGTATTTATTTGGCTAATCTACGATGAAATGTGAGAGACAGCACAGCTTTGAGCAATAACATCTAAAAACAACCATAACTAGCAATAACATCTAAAAACAACTATCACAAGGAAACTGACGGTGATGTTTGTGCAAAATTGCACAACTAAATTAGTACAAACCCAGATAGACGTCTTGAATGCTATTTCTAAGCAGTGCGTAAATCAGTGACGCCCTAGACGAGTAGCCTATAGAGCGATTGTCTTCATTTTAAAGCTGTTCGTTTCCTATGTAAACGAAAACAACGCATTCCCCACATTCCTGCGCAAGGTTTCAGTCACAATATGTGTAAGTCAATAACTTTAAATTAAGCACTTACTGAAAACAAGCGTTGTGCCAGGTGTCTTGTAGAACCTTCATGTGGAACGAGTCTTGAATTCTTTCCCCACAACCCGCACATTGATGTCCATCTGGACCTGTTGAAATATAGGTTCTTCACTTATGCAACACGATGTTAAAATCTAAAAGTAACGCTAATACACAACATACGAAAACTAAGCCTACTAAATGAAAATTGTATCTTGAATGCCTTCTGAACAATTGCAATTTTTATAAAAACATTTTTAAACTGCGGCAAATAAGATTACATCCAAACGAACAAATCTCATCACTGCTACTATTTTTCAACTTGATGAACCTTAACCCGCGCACACTAATAATAAATAGTTAATTCTAACAGCTATAAAAATACTAAAGTAACTTACCTTCCAGTTCCTCCATCTACAGTAATTATTGAAAGCCTAGCCGACAGTAGAGCTACTTTTAGAAACGTCTCATTCTTAAGCAGTAGTGGAGGATTGTGAAATGTAATTCTACCACCCGTACACTCTGCATTCTCCACATCAACTTAGTGTAAATAAAAACATATCCTCTAAAATGATTTGCAGAAATCAAAGCTGTAGCCTACTACCTTTCCACTAAACTGTTCTTGTCGATACTGGGTAGGATAAACTGACGTAATTCAGTAAATTCCTGTACGGAGAGCAGAAGGGATCTAACTACAGCACCTGGAAGCATGCGAAAAAACATAGGCTACGAACATGGCTACAACACTCCACAGTTCTCATTGTAGTCTATTAGAAGAGAAGTAGCGACATCTACTGGGCTAGCATATGGTTTATAACGTGTGTTGTGGTGCATCTAATCGGGTATATAGCCTACTAAATTTAAGTTATTTGTTAAAAAGTCTAATATGACCAGAGCATGTACCTCACTATTGTAAATTGATTGAATGTTCTATTTTGTTATATTCCAGAACACCTCCCATCCACACACACATGCACACATACGCACGCACACACATCCTCAATAAGACATTTGGACAACAACTCAAAGGGTGAAAGTATTCCACTTCCAATAAGAAGCGGCAGACATCTGTTTATTTAAGTTTGGAAAATATGCTCTGCATTCTGACTAATGCCATGGGGTGATATAACTTATCTGAAAACGTTGTGGAAGTAGTTTTGAAAACATAGATATTACTGTACATTGTTAAATGTGCTACTTATATATTTACATTAGTTGTAACACAAGCTCTATCGGAATAGTAAGGAGCCTTGTAATAATAAACATTATTTGTATAGCACATTTTATATAATTGCCGCTCAGTGCTTTACAGTTACAATAACAGATGACATGCACATTGGTGCTTCAAAATTAAATTAAAAGATCAAGTACCATATACAATTGTAAGAATGAAAATAAAAAACTAAAAGTTATTGCTAAGACAAGATGTTCCCTGGAGGTGGTTTTTCTTAATCACTTTAATTAGTTTCCTATGTCCCAAACACATGGCTGTGTCCTAGACAGTTTTAGACCCTGTGTCCATCAAATCGTTTTTTTTTTTTTTTTTTTTTTTTCTCAGCAGCAGTAAACTCTAGCAGCAAATTCTAGCAGTAGGCCTATATTTTGCCTGTCATAGTCACATGACAGCTTTTAAGAGATCCTAACAGTAAAATGTTCCAGACATTCCTCACTGAGAACAGTTGAGAAATGGGGCACCACCAGCCAGCGAGAAAAGGTTCCAAACCTTCAACGAAAATGATAAAAGCTAAAAATAACTGATTTTAAATGTTTAGAGAGCTGGTTGTCCTGAATATCTATGTGTTCCATAGCTATGGAGTGAATTTTACAAAGCTCAAGCACATTGAATTTACCTCATGTATGAAATGTGCTAATAAAGTGAATTGCCTTTCGTTATATTTTTAAGCAAGCTCTCATTGGAACTCTAAACTCCTAGCAGATTTTAAACATTGGACTCATCTATAAAGGTTTGTTCATGTCATAAAATCTATATGTACAGAAGTTCTATATCACACAACAAGCAAAGAACATACAAATCTTAAAATCCAGCATAACACAACTTTATATACTGTACTTCTAAATCAATGGATATTTCTCCACAGACAAGCAATAGTGCCTAAATCGTCACAAACAAGTTAACCCCATTAAATTTTTAACGTCTTTAAATATATGTAGACTTTTTTTTGCTTTAAATTTGATTACTTTTCCTAATTGAACGTGGACAATGAGGTAAACATTAAATTAACATAACTTGTTTTCAATGTCCTGCACACATTTTGTATACATCGGTGTTCTTTCTTTGGGATCAATTTGACCCCAGGCTTTAGCTGCATAAAACATATTAAAGTTAGAAAAATCAACATGATGATATTGAGGTTACTATAACATGAAATGTTATAATCTTCAGAAATGTCGCTCTGCTTTATGGCTTTGAGGATAACAGGAGTGTCAAACCAATTTTTTGAAGATATAAGGTCACCCAGCATAACTTGGGTCTGATTGTCTGATTGTTTAAAGACCAAAAACACACAATGACCCAAAGTAAACATCACAGATGAGATTACCAGGTGCATCACAAGATGATGTAAAAAACGTTATAATTGTATAGTGCCTCACAAAATATGGATGAAATATATGTGAACATAACTTTTTAGTAGACTAAAATATTACTAAAACGCCTATTAGGCATACCCAAAGTAGATTGAAATCTGTCCAGTAATCATTTGGACCTAATGCAAATTGGTAAATTGGTCTTGTCTGATACAGTAGGTAACACTAAGATTTATTCTCCAATAAGTGGTACTGGCATTTAGTAGAAGTTTGAACACACTGTTATTCTTTCAGCCTGAATATGTTTTGCAAACAGATGAAATATGGAAATATAGATGGCACTTCTTAGCTGGAAAACACAACGGAACCACAGCACCTTATTTTAGTTCAAATTTAGTAAGTAGCACAAAAAATAAGAAATGTACAAACTCCAAAAGTCTCTTGCTAACCAGGGTAAACAATATATAGTATTTTTATGGCTGACTACATCACACGAAGAAACTTTGTGGAATGTGGACATATTTCTATTTTCTAAAGGACCAGACAACTGCTGTAAACATGTAGCCTACTGCATCTTTTATATTTGGTCACGCAGTTGAGGAACACAGGTCTTCACATTCTGGGTTGTTTGTTATCTCATTGTCAGGCAGATGATTGTTTTCATCTATCGTTGAAATCAGTGCTGTTTTGACCCTCTTAAGATAAGAGGAAAATATCATGAAAAATTATAACAAATATTGGGTTACCAACTTACCAACAAATAATATCATATAGTAAAATCGTATTTTTATACCTCCAGTTTTTTCAGAATCTCTTTATATGAAGTTTAACCTCCGACTAACATATTGATCGCATTCGAATGAAAGACCTTGATTGGAACATACATAAAAGAGATGTTTTGTGTTTTGTTTTCTAGCTAATTTACTCACCTCAAATAAAGTGCCTTTAGACTTGTATATTTCATGTATTGCTCCAAGTGGAATACACATAATGGAGACTAGTGAGATTCCCCAGCCTACCGCTTCTGCCCATACTGGGTAGGTATATTTCTCATAGCGAGCAGGAACATACTGGATGATGCTCGAGGCAAGTATGGCCTACAAACACAATACACACAATACAGAAAAATCATCATATTAATATTTGTGTTAATATATCAGTATAAACCTAATATTAGATAGTGACTAGAGTTAGAGTAGATACATTAATATAGGGCCTCACCAGAACAAGCAGGGGAGATATTAACCAACAGAGGTTAAAGTAAATATTAGGAGCCTTTCCAAGCATTTTCTTTAGCATCATGGAGATACGTTTTTGTCCTAACAAAGAATGACAAGCATCTTTCAGCATCAAATGAGAAAATTCAAGACTTCTTTAATTAATTTGCTGCTACACATTAAATCTGTTGTAGGTTAGATTTGAGAGTTGCAACAAGGGCTATCTTAAAAATAACACTGGATCCAGAGCCATGGAAAGAGAGAGTTACGCTACCGGAAGTTCACATTTTTCAATGGTCACATGGTTCATGGAGAGGCAAAACCTATGGCAAAAAAGTTCCAGGAAGTGCTTGGTGGGCAATTTGAATATAGAAATACAGAAAACTTAATTATTTTGGTAATTAGTAGTGAATAAATACACCGATTTACATTTTAAATAGATTTTATAGGGTACTTTTAGTATTTAGGCTAACTTCCGGGAACTATTTTGAGGCTCCTCGATCCGCCATTGCTGTGAAAACAAAATGGTCCATTGGAGTGAACGGAGATGACGCAACTCTCTAACCATGGCTCTGACTGGACCAATCAGGAAAAATAGACTCTGTGACTAATAATGTAACTAATTACTTTTAATACCCAGTAATAAGTAAAGTAATAGTATTACTTTTTGAAGCAGTAATACGTAAATAGTAACTAAATTAAATTCCTGAGTAACTTGCCCAACGCTGGTTATTGCACTGTGGAAAAAAGCATTTATGTGGACATTACCAAAGATCCAGCAGATGGCTAGGACTTCAAAGAATGACAGGAACATGAGGGAGACCACAGCAGTGTAATGGTCCATCAGCTGGAAAATATAGATCCCTCCCTAATAAGATAGAGGGAGAGTGCTCAGTTTCCTGGAGGACAGTAACCCCAACAGCATGTATGCACGTACTGTATTCTCCCAGGCTACCTACTTTAGTAACATGAGGAATCCCAAGCAAAAAGAAAAAAGTGCATACAAACAGTACAAACAGCTCATGCCTCTTGAAGATACACATGAGCTTTGGTCCAAATCCATCTATTAGGGATGTTATGACCACCTCAACCATGCTAAACTGCAGGACACAAGAAACACAGAAAATTACATGTATTCCAGGTTTGTGAGAATAACACAAACTAATGTTAAAAAGAAGTCTGCAGGATTTAGAGCATTTTCGCATAGGGCCCCACTATTGTGGAACTCCCTACCAGCTGAT
>JAODUK010040767.1:0-20805 GCA_027564635.1 Typhlichthys eigenmanni
CGTTGAATGCACGTAGACAACACGTGAAATACACACGTTAATTTCGTGTGTTTTTGGCCTGGATGGCCTTCCATACTCCTTTATAGTGTCTCTGGTTAGAAAGCGCGTTGACCTTTACATCGTTCCTTTCTTGACCAATAACGAGCGTCTGTTAAATGGGTGTGTTTCTATTTGCGCGTCAAGCGACGGTGTTGCAGAACTGAAACCCGCCACAATACGGAAGCTGCTGTATATCTTCACTCCAGTCATTCTTGTGTACTGAGCTTATTTTAGGCTGTGCAGTAGTCGTCATACAGTACAAAGTCAGCTGCCCCACGCGTGGGAGAATAAGGTAGGCCACAGTTGTCATGAGTTTTAATGTAAGATTTTTTTTTTTTGATCTGACAGACATAAAAGATGGAGGGTTCGGCCCGTCGCAGGTCTGCGACGGGCCGAACATACATACTAGTGAAAGCTCAGTGAAACCTTGAAGTTAAGTTACCGTAGTATACTACCGTAATGAGTAGAGTGGAATTGATCAATAAAACGTTAACCATAATATGGCTCGCCTACATTAATTAGCCTATTTGTATGCCTTATTTATTGCATTTTATTTGTGGACATATTGGGTTATGTACTATTGAATGTACGTTCGTGTACGGCGTCATTGCTGACTGTAAGTTTCGTTTCTTTTACGCAGCGTTCGTTGCCTTGCCTCCTGGAGACTTATCTTTCAACATGGCCGAATCTGGAAACAGCGATATTTTATCTTTCATGGGTTTGGAGGAAGAGTTGACGTGTAGCATTTGTCTCTGTGCATTTGATTGCCCTGTCACGATTCCATGCGGGCACAATTTTTGTCAAGATTGTATTTTAGCCACCTGGAAAGAAAGTTACAACTGCCCACAATGTCGGAAGGAGTATGACACACAACCCGAATTGAAGAAAAACACCGTCCTTAGCGCCATCGTAGAAGCGTTTACGATTACGACAAAGCACAGCAAGAGTGACCCAAGTCCAGTCACCGCAGAGGTTGAAGTAAAGACGGAGTCCTTCCCTCTGTGTGATACCTGCATGGTGTCCAAGGCATTTAAAACCTGTCTGACCTGCATGGCATCTTTCTGCGAGGAGCACTTCAGGCCTCACCAGGAGAACCCAAACCTGCGTCTGCATCAGCTCAGCGAGCCCCTCGCCGACCTGCAGGATCGCATCTGTCAAGACCATTACAGGTTGATGGAGTTCTTCTGTGTGCAACATGGTCGTTCTATCTGCAGCTTCTGCCTCCAACAAGTTCACAAAGGCTGCACATTCTCGAACCCCGATGAGCAAAGGGCAGTGAAACAGGTGTGTGTGTGTGTGTGTGTGTGCGCTCACCTTTTGTGTGATTGGTGACCTGTTGGCAACTAAAATGATTTCACTGACTTCCTGTTGACTTTCTTTCTGTAGTCTGACTTTAAACAGAAGTTGCTGTTGCTGGATGGAAAGATCGAGAAAACCAACTCAGTTATTTCTCAAGTACAGGATCTGCAGAAAAGGATGAAGGTAATTTTCATTAACTTACAAATAAACATTTCTTAAGACACCTCACATCAATGATAACAGACAATATATTTGTGTTTAAATGAGAAGAATGATTACGTTACTGGTGAGGCTGCCACCATGATCTGAATGTTGACTTAAATTGACCGTTTTCCCCAGTGCCATGACAGACAATATCGAACGTTATGTAAAGATAGAAGATGTGTTCATCATGTATATTATATATCTCTGATGTTTGTGTGTCTCAAAGTTGAAATGTATCACAGATGAGACCTCAAATGTTTTTCAAGGAGACCCTCAAACGTTCAGGATACACAAGAATACAAAACATCTAATTACTGTATGTCAATCACATGCAGTTATGTATTTACTGTAGTTTATTACAAAGCATCTTCCATGCAGTACAATAACAAGTACTAAGCCATCCACATGTGTATTCTCAGGACACGGCAAGCCAGAGGAAGAGAGTGTATGAGGCCGAGTACCAGCAGATGAGAGAGATGTTGGACCGCGAGGAGCGCGAGGCCCTGAACACGGTGGACCGTGAGCAGCAGAGCGCCCAGATGAAGCTCGACAGCTTCTTGAAGAAGTTCACAATGAATGTGGAGAAGATGAGCGATGCCAAGACTTCTATCACTAGCCTGCTGGAGCAGTCTCAGACCGTAGCCTTCCTGCAGGTCAGAACTACTAGAACATGTTAAATGTAATGATTAGACCACACTAAGGCTGCATAACGTCTGATTAAAAGCGCTGGCCTGGGCATTTTTCATGTTTAAAAAAAGAAAACAAACAGCTGAACCGGTTGTTGTGATTGCTATGAGAAACACCAGGTCTCACTACGCCGCTTATGATTGGTCAACTGTCCAAAAAGCAGAAGACATCAGGCGTTTTCTTCTGAGAAGTTAAATAATTTATCAGATGTTCAGGGGGACAAATAAAGAGGTGGGGAGAGACCGGCATTTATTTTAAAATACAGCAATTTGATGACCCATTTTCTATGTAAAGTGCGGACTACACCTCGCGTAAAAAATCGAAATAGAAGACTGTTCTATTTTTACGCTTCTCTGCAGCGTATACGCTCCACTTACGCGCTGCTCTCACGGCCAGTGTAGCCGGTTCCATTGATTAATATGGAAGCGTAGTATTGCAGCATACGCTACGCCTACGCTATGCAGCCGATGTAGCCTGGCCGTAAGACTGTTTGTTTTGAATCAAAATCCTTTTGCACATTCATACTCTCCACACACGCATTTGACAGCTGTGATGGTGACAGAGCTTTAGATGAAGCTCAGGCCATTGTTCATGCTGACATGAAGCGTATAGCAGACCTTGGGATCTTGACAAATATACAGACTGGGTTTGATACGTCCCGAAGTTATATAACGTCGATATACCTTTCCATCACATTCATATGTGTGAAACGCACAGTTCCAAATGATCTGACCCCTTTTATTGAAAGAGTTTTGTTTGACTTTGCTAATAGAACCTATTTCCCCCTTTCTCGGCTCTCTATTTGTGAAGGCCACAGTTGACTTGCCCTCTGTTGTGACCATTGACCCCTTTGCTCCTCGGGTCACCATGGACACCAAGCCATTGTTAGCCACACATGCCTTCACTTCTGTCCTGAAGGATCATCTGGGGAACCTCTTCAAGCAACCTGTTGAGGCCAGACTGGCAATACTTAGACCAGGTGGGTGTGTCAATATAACTTTATTACCAAAGTTACCAACTTGTGTGTGGCTGGCTGGCTGGCTGGCTGGCTGGCTGGCTGGCTGGCTGGCAACATTTAGACCAGGTGAGTGCACAGGAGTCTTTCTGCATTGGGAGAAGTTTGTTTTTTGAAGGCATGCACTTAGTTAGCTAGTAACGTAGAGTTTAATTACAGAACTCAACGCATGCCTGAATGCAAGCAGTGGTAAGTGGAATAATGAAATCAGAAATTATGCCATTTCTCTTGTGATCTTTCATCCTATCGTTTTGTATTTCAATCTTTAGTTTATGTTCGAATAAGAAGAACAAGGTTATTGTATTGAGATGTTACCATCCTACCAGGTGAAAGAACTGCTTCTGTGGCCGGCGGCTTGAGTGTATTTTCAACTGAAAGAACAGAGCAGCCAGGAGCAGGTATGTTTAATGTCTAGGGACTTCTTTGAAGTAAAATTAGAGTGATGTGGATACATTAGTTCTTTCACAATTGTTCCGATAGTTTAAGAGTTAAAAAGTAGATAATCTAATATTCCTTTTAAAGGAATATTAGGAGAGCTCTCGCTGCTGCCAGGATTTCCGAAACATGTCAGGTCTCCAAGTCCGGGAGCTCCACTTAGAGCAGGCCAGAGTAAGAGACCTCAAAGTAAGAAAATGTCTTTATTCTTCTTCTCATTCTCACACTCAGTAAAGTTACTGTACTCACTGAGCTACTCGTGGGCAGTCCACCTAGATAAGTAATATGACTGTCATATTAATTTAGGTTTTTATAGGCACCACACCATATTGTCTGTCACCAGGCTTTTTAAATGCACTGCAGTAAGTTTTACAATCTGGGCTGTGGCCTAGATAATGAGGGAACAGTTTGTTTGAGTTGGAAGACATCCATTTTCTGTGACGCGTGTTTCCTCTCAATCCATAATTTACAGACACATCTCGCTTTTCACCTTTTAGTGCTTTTGTAATGTCAGTGCTACACAAAAATAACTGCCAGAATTTAGTAAAAAAAAAAATGTATGGTTATATTTTTATACCAGTCACAGTAGACATGAATGAATGTAAAGCATTATACTTTTGTCATGTTCAGAACATTCTAAAAAACCTCCGCAAGAGAATATGGAAAAGATGAGCGCTGGCCGTTCCATGGAGAGTCTCCTGAATATGAATAGGAAAGACAAGTTCAGAGGTCGACCTGCAGAGAAACCAGAAAATTCAGGTGAACATGCTTAAATAATAATTTACATTCTCAATAACTAAACAGTTTTCAAGCAATTTTTTTTTTCTTTCCATCATTTGTTTATTGTATACTATTGTTGTTGCACCAAAGTATTACCTTCTCGTTGTCAATGTTTTCTGTGTGTGTGTGAGCTACGAACATCTAGTTGTAAATGCCGTCACGGAGGACGGCAAAAAGTTAAAATTTCCACTTATAACAGCATGGTGTTTGCCATTGCCGCCGTCAGCATTTTTATGCCGCCCACAACACATTTTGCAGTCCTGCTCCCGTCTGCTAACAATATCGGAGGTGCGTTCAGAATTGGCAAACAGTGGCGAACATGTTTGCTTTGAACTTTGAACGGTTTGTGTAAACATTCCAAAAATATTAGCTTTAAACATTCACCCTTTGTCCAGCTTCAACGTGTGTTTGCTGAGAACTACCTCCTCAAACCGTTTGCTTTTATTCGCAAATGTTCGCGGCGAACACGATGCAAAAGCGAAACTGTTGCAAATATGTTTGCAAACGTTCGCTATGTTCGTCAATTCTGAACGCACCTCCGGTCTACTGTGTTCCATGTGAACAAAGAGGCTGTGGTCACGTGCAAAATTGATAGCTGCTAATATTCGCCTCCCGTTCACTTCCATTCTATACGAGTGAAGGGGCGAATAAAACCTTTCTGTGGCAAAGAAAAATCGCATCTCCACTCCGTCTAGAGTTCAACACAGCTGAACTTCGACCGCTAATTCGCTGCCTCAACCAACAGCAAGGAGCAAGGTGTGGCTGATAAAAAATTTTCAGCAGAAAAAAAACGGAAGGTGGAGCTCACGCCTCGTTTCCGTATAGCACTAGTGTGCGTATGCGATCAACCGGAAGCCAGTGACGCCTTGTTTACACTTCTTTGCTCGGTGTCCGTAATTACGTTTAAAATATGCACTGTGCCCTCGGGTGTTCAATGCAAGGAAATGCATTTATTTACGTATGGATATAATAGCATGTGCTCGCCTACACACTCGAGTTGTTATGATCGATACTGAAGGACAATCACGAGTGGAATTGGGGGTTAAGACAATGATTTCTCAAACATAACGATTCTTACGATTGGCCTAAAGCTCTCTTCAAAATATGCACTTCCACTTTTATTTAACTTACTTAACAATCTATTATACAGTAGGTGGTGTAACGTAGCCAACGATAATAGCAGAATAACATTGATTATAAACTTAAACTATTAACATAAAAAACATTTTTTTAAATCTGCAGTAGGATATCAATTTACACAAGTTGACTATCAACTCATTCGATCTGAAAGACTGAATTGAAGGAGATAGCTGTCGTTGTTTTTACAAGTACCAAGCTAACTTCCTGTAACCACTATGCATACGGTCTTGTGGAAAAAGTTTTTTAAAAATGTTCAACGTGCTTGAGTCAAATTACGGGCAAAAAAAAAATAAGGAAGGCAGAGCCTCGCAATCGGGGATCACAGCGGTTTCCGTAGGAATGAATGGACTTCCGCTTGATCACATACTAGTGCTATGTGAAAACGAGACGTTGTTTTTTGTCAGAGTTCTCAAGCCACTGCCGGATAAGACGTCACACCAGCTAGACGCTTCCTTCCATGGAGTGTTTTGACTGTATTTCTTTTTATAACTTTTTTTTTAATAAACATTACAATTATATTGCTTGTACATTTTTGGTCATGTATTGTATTTTTATGCTCACGGATATTATATTACAGTTTTCTGAGCCCAGTTGTTCTTTCAGAAACCGCAAGTGTCCCACCGAATATAACATCTGCTGAAAAAAGACACGAACTGCTCAAATGTAAGTCTTTGTGTGTGTTTATTCAGCATTCCCTTCTCATGCAGCGCTGGAAGCAGGTGAGCCTGAGCCATGATGGTGGTTTCCTTGTTTCTCCTAAGCAGATGGCGCCGTTCTCACGCTGGACCCAAAGACGGCGCACAAGCGCGTCAGGATGTCCGAGGACTTCACCACGGCATCTGTGTCGGACGAACCTGCGGACTATCCCGACGGCCCCGCCCGTTTCTCCGTGTGTTCCCAGGTGCTGACTTCCAGGGGGTTCTCCAGCGGACGCCACTATTGGGAGGTCAAAATGAGCAGCAACAACTTCATA
This sequence comes from Typhlichthys eigenmanni, assembly GCA_027564635.1. Taxonomy (NCBI): domain Eukaryota; kingdom Metazoa; phylum Chordata; class Actinopteri; order Percopsiformes; family Amblyopsidae; genus Typhlichthys; species Typhlichthys eigenmanni. Next base: position 6,573 of record JAODUK010040767.1, read on the forward strand.
GGCATAGGATTGGCATACAACAGCATTGACCGCAAAGGCCCCGCCAGTCGTCTGGGGCGCAACGCCCAGTCGTGGTGCGTTGAGTGGTTCAACGTCAAGCTGTCCGCTTGGCACGCCAGCAGCGAGACGGTCCTGGCCAACCCCAATCCTAAGCGCGTAGGCGTGCTGTTGGACTGCGAGGGGGGAACCGCTACGTTCTACAACGTGGCAGACCGGGCCTATCCCTTTCACACGTTTGTGTTTCCTTTTGCTGAAGCAGTGTATCCAGCCTTCTGGGTCTTCTCCAGTGGCTCGTCCATTAACCTGTGCAAACTGCAGTAGTCTGAGGTAGATTAACCAGTATTATTTATAACTGAGTTCTATTAACATGACATTGAATCGGGTGAAAATAAATTGTCGTCAGATTAGGTGGTGATTATATTGGAACTCTTGTTTTAAATGATATGCAGTACTGTTGGCGTTGGGGTTGATTTTTGGGATAATATATTTTTGAGTGATTCTTTCAGAAGGTGTTCATCAAGCTAACTCTAAATTAACGTGACTGCACAATACTTCTACTGCAGATGGGTCTGGGTAACCAAGCAGGGCTGTTGTGTAACATGCTCATGTAAACATGAGTGGTCTTATCAGGCAGGGTAGGCCTACTTTGCTTGTGTTGACCTACGTTGCTCACAAAGAAAGGTTTCTTTTATTTTGTAGTATGCGATTTTGAGAAACTTTTTGATCCACTAAATACTAAAATATATGGTTTGCTATATATTTCAACTAAAAGATTCAGCTTTATAAAATTGCATAAAATAAAAGATCTTTCGACACAAATGATTTTTGCAACTCTGCCTTTTTGGAACGTTCTAGATCTCGCCACTGACCTATGACCTAATGACGTTTGGCACTTATTGAACAGAAAAAATATTTTTTGTTCCTGTTGGTGGTATTTTTGTGTTTTATAATCTCTCACCTGATACATTCAATTGAATTAGCTAGCTAACTGTGGCAGTCTGCATAGTCCGAAGCTAATCAGAACTAGCCTGGCTGTTGGCTATTAGTATACCGGCCTTTTACAGTGTCATCTGTTGAGTCAGAGCTGATGCTGGTGGTCGTATCTGAAGCTAATAGCTCATACGCACATTAGCCTATAATACATACAATTCATGGTGTGTTTTCACTGTTAGTGTGTGTATACTACTGACATGTAGCTTTTCAATGTGTTGATTGTACAATATAGAAAGCGATAAATCCCTATATTTCTGACACTTAGTGTTTTGTTTTTTTTATACATACATACATACATACATACATACATAGATACGCACACACACGCTTCAGAATACTGGATATGGACTTTCTATAGCAATTAGTGGGGTGGGTCTCAAGCATCTGAAGCACATTTGGCTAGTATGCTTAAGGATGTTCACTTTGTCAGTTTTATTTAGGCATTATTCAACCTTAATAATTTGACTGAAACATCCAGACCTTTGATATTTCAATGGTTGCTGTAGCAGCGTATATACAGGTGACGTGTGGTCGGGGATACTGACATGGATGACCGTTGGTGTTGAGACGTTTGACAGCCACCACAAATGACAAAGGTGGCAGGCCTTCTCTCTCTCTTTCCATTTCCTGTACAGGATAGGTGTTTAGATGAACAGCACACCCTTTGTTGTGAGAACTTTTCAGTTTCTCAGGGTTGCACTGAGGTTAGGTAGGCCTATTGTCAAGGAGTAATGGGGCATGCTCATTACATAACGTCCAAGAGATGGAAATGAGGACATGTTGGCTACAGTTGAACAGTTTATTCCTGTTTGTTTAACAATGCTTTTCATAATTGTGATGAGAACTAAGGTCATAACATGTTGTAATTGTTATCTAGAATGCTTCGCTACTTCAACTAGTGACCATTATGACATTGTCCTTGAGGTGGGGTTTGCTTTTGTCTCTCAATATTAATTCAACTTAATATTGACGGAGAATTTAGTTGGTACTTATACTACAATCAGGTACAATAGTGCTTGAACCAGTATGTGGGGGAACCAATTAAGGTGTCAGTGGTAACTTGATACATGTTTACAGTTGGCTAAGTGGTCAGTCGATTCAGGATATATATTCACTTGTTTTCAAGTCAGCAGGGTTCTGGCTACATTAAATCCTCTAGATTTGAAATCTTAAAATAGCCTGATTGGTGTATTCTACATTATTTGTTCAATTTTCACACATCTGATCCTACCATACCTTACAAGAAGGCTGTAGATTAAACATTGTATTGTACTCTTGATATGTCATGTATGACAAAAGCATCTGCTATAATATCTAATTGTAAACAGTGTGATTTTTGTTTCTTTTTTACAGTTAGAAAACATTTATTGGGCTGTGTATTGGTCAGAATCATGATAACCCAATTTGATTTTCAATATGCAAACTGATAAAGTCAGGATTCACCAAATCTTTAGAATCTAGCAAGAATGTTTGTTATTGGTTTTGACAATACGAGATAAGGTTCCTTTGGAGTGTATTGTAGTTATAGATTCTGCATGTGGCATTGAGATGCATTGCGCTGTTGCAATGCAACACTTCAGTGTTGTACCATAGGCTGATACAAAAGAGGGCATATTATGGCCAATGCAAATATGTCTTAATATTCAATATAAATACATTCTTACACATTTCAGGATTTGTTTAGCATCTGAAATTATCAATGTTTCAAATGATTGTTTTCCATTAAAGCACATTTCTTCCTTCGTTGTCCATATTGCCATTTATTACGGCCAGCTGCGGCCAATGTGATGTAGTAAAAAAAAAAAATACACATTCACTAAATTATCAAATTTATTAGAAATAAGTTATGACACAATTGAGTAGCATACAGACTTCTGAATAGATTTTAATGTTTCATTGTCAATTCAGGTCTGAACTCGCAAGATTTTGGAACATTCAAAATTTGACATGAAAATACCTGAAAACTTAATTTCAGTAAATTAGCACATACATACATACAATTTTGTATTTATACTTTTGTAAACATTAAGCATAAGATAAAAAGTAACAAATACAACCACTTAACAAATAAAAATATCTTACCTGTATATGGCTAATGACCGAGACTCAAAGAGCATAGTCTTCCCATCTCCTAACACTTGCTAATATGGCTGTTGGCAACAGGCCATCATTTTGGTATTAAAATGCATACTGCAACTTGATACAAAACAAATTTGATATTGTCAACAGATTAAAACAAATTCATATGCATGTTAAAATAAAATGGTTGCAGAAGTACAAAGGAGTGCTCCTGCTAAAGACTGACCTAATATATTAAATGTATATGCAAAGCAAGTATATTAAAAATAATACTGTAATTGACAGCACAATGCATGAAAATTAGGGAGATTCACTCTTAGGCAGTTACTGTCTCTAGGCAAGCGCAACTAAAGTGACCCTTGATTCTATAAACCTAGAATCACTTGGCAGTTTACAGTCCATGTGAATAGTGAACTCGTCTCATGAGTTTCACTAATATTTCAGAATAAACATTTCTTCAGTGTAAACACATTAAGTGCCAAAACACAGCAAACCTACAGGAAGGAAAACAATTATTAGAATGAAAAAATGAAACAATTTATACAAGTAAACTCAGGAGTGTCCGCAAACCAGGCTGCGTAGTAGATTGTGACAAAACATCTGAAAAGGAAACTAATCAGAGAACATGTTTGGTGGCAACATACAGTATCACAAGGCAGACATGGCTATGGCTGGAACAACACGGGGTCCAGTGACCTTTTGACCTGCACATAGGCTAGCTCAAAACTAGAGTGAAGGTTACGCCATTCTGATGTGTAAAGCAGACGGTTTTACATCTCCGTGTTGTCTATATGTCAACAGCGCACTTTTTTGAATATTGAGTCGATATGTGGGTCGACAATATTTTCCTAATTCAGACTAAGGTCATAATATATGATCTGTGGACAACAGACACCACATTGAGATTAGTGACAGATCATGAATCATTTGGCATCTGTCTAAATATATTCTCCTGTGGCCTGAAGCATACAGCACTATGACACAAACAGCCAGTGCAAACAGACAGCAGTCTAGATCCATAACAATGGATTTGCCTGACCTCTACAGTCAATGTGAAGGCATTACAATATGCCAAAGCTGAGCCTAATTTGGCCCCATTACAAACCAACCCTACTCAAATATAGGGAATATAATGGTACTCTTAGCAGGATCTATGGATACTAGGGGTATGTATCTATTCCCCAAAGATGACACAAAACACATGTACATGTACGTACACTACCAAAACCATAAACAAACCCGTTGGAAGATAGAACCCGCTTCGACAACAGGACCATGATCAGATTAGCGGGTGGGAATAAGTGGGTTGGAGGGCTCTCCGGGGCGGGCGCGCACGCACGTGCACACACAGCTTAAAGTTACATGATTCATGGCATAAAAGAGGACAGGCATACACTATAGAGCCATCATATCACTTTTCAAACAAACCTGAACAGAAATGGACAGGTAAAGACACTGCAACGTCACTTAAAGCTGCATTTATATGTTTTCCAGTGCAAATCAGATCATGTTCACATTCCAACAATAGACTGCTTTAAAGTGTCAACAAAATACAGACAGACAGACAGACAGACAGTAAACAGCATCCTGCGAGAGAGGCATTGGTGACGAGCTCGGGGTCAAAACAAGGAAGAGGAGCAAATACCGCGAAGATAAACGCTGAGCTTCTTGAGCTCAGAGGACAACGGGTGGCTCACGCACAAACTGAGACGGCACCCACGGGGCCCGGAGCCCAGGGGGTCCCCTGGGTGAGTCACGAGGGGTGGGGCTCTCGGCCTCGGACGCGCTGGATTCGTCGTCGGTCTGTTCCGAGCTGTGGTAGAGCATGAGGACCTGGGTCTTGTGTGTGATGGTGATGGTGCACGGGCCCTGGGCCCACGGCTCCCCGTCCACCTGCATGGGCATCCTGGAGCTCTTCAGGACCAGCTGGAAGAGACCCAGAGCAAAGGAAAGCACAGGAACAGAAAGAAAGATTCATTTCATTTTAGGATTTAATTTACGCTCTCTAAATTCCCCCACTTCCCTTCCCATAAAAATTAAGTTGGTTAAAGCCCCCCCCTTCCCTGCCACACTTGTAAATGTTTGTGTGTGTGTGTGTGTGGGACGACGACCTCTAAACGGAAAAACAGATAAAAGTGTGACACGGCTCTACAACATGAGCTAGATGGAACTCAGATTCGCCCGGAGTTACATAATATTCCCCAAGGCCAGAGGTGCGTTCAAAATGGGCGAACGCATTTGTCCTGAACATGATACTTAAACGTTTTGTGTAAACATTCCAAAATTACTCGATTTTGCCTGCGACCTCAAAGCAAAAGGGAAAACCGTTTGAATATGTTTGGGAACGTTTGCAAACGTTGGCGAATTGTGAACGCACCGCAGTACTGAAGAGTGGGGGAGGGGCAGGCGTTGCACAGTGTGTGTGTGTGTGTGTGTGTGTGTGCAACCCCTCACCCTGACGGTGTGGGCCTGACCCAGTCGCACAGGATTGGCCATCTTGACCTGGATCTGGGCACAATGGAAGGAGCCAAACACGCCCACCACCTCCAGCAGACCATCGTCCAACCTGTGGGGGAGCAACGTTACAGCAGGACATTAACCACGGCGACCGTAAATACAATTAAGAAAATGTATAAACCAAAATGTTTTAAAAGATCTGAAAGAAATAATTATAGCCAGTGGCAGCCATTTTTCAATATTATCATACTCCGCATTAAAATGTAGCGTCTGCCATTCGTGAGAGCGCTTGCCAACTTCAAGCTCGAACCCTCAGAAGTTCCGCCCCACAAATTGAAACACATTGTGAGGCCTAGGGTTTTGTTGTTGGGAGCGGTGTTCACCACTTTGTGTTTCCTATTTACGGAGCCAGGGCTGTGTAGACGTATAGCATTATTTTATCTGCGAGATCGTTAAGCTAGCGGAACACAAGTAGATGTTTGGTGAATTTGATAAAAAAAAAATGTATTAGCTTACAATCGCAGACTATACGTTTAGCATAGCAGTACTGACACTGTAAATAAATATATAGAGAACTTGTATACGGACACAGCCTCTGATGTCAGTGTTACAGCGTTGGTGTTACCGTGTGGGGGGGTAGGGCTCATCGCCCATGCCCTCCCATAGTCTGCAGCCTCCACCCCAGTAACCAATGTTACAGACGATGATGCCCTCCAGGCTTGGCAGCGGCACCCTCTCCCCATCAAGCTCCAGCTGTGGTTGTACACAGTGAACACACACCGCATTGGAAATATGACTACTACAAGCGCTAAAACGGCCGAGTGGCTCCATTTGACCACAGATTCATGCAGTTAAGTATTATATGGAAATAACGTACGGGATATTGGAAATGGTTTCAAATCTTTGAGAAAGAAAAAATAAATAAACAACACAGACCACTAGACAATCCTGCCTCCTACCCTGTTGCCTCTGTGTATCCTGAACGATACATCCGAATATAACAGAGGGGTTTCATCACATTACCTCGATCCTCTTATCCAAATCCTTGCATTCTTGTACTAAACAATCTTTGGTGCCGTAGAGGAAATAAACCACCTGAAGAAAGATGTATCATGTTAGACATATACATTGTATTTTGTAAACAGACTCGTCCATACATAGATTATGGAGGCAGAAATGACAATCGGGGAACGGTAATGCCAATGTCAATTAATTAAACATTTTTTTAAATAATTATTAGATTGATGTGGCTGACTACAGTATAATAAAAATATCTCTCAGGGGTGTGTAGGAAAGCTCTTCATGAACATATACATTTTAATGTCTTCTAATAGGTTTGTCACACTTTCCATTTGGATTATTTTCTTTGACATCAGACCGAAGACAATCACTGCTTTTGTCATCCTCCATGTGAAATCAACTGATTCCTCAAGCATAAGCAGGTATTTAAATAATGTTTTGGATGTTTATTATCATCGGCGTTAACAGGGTGTGACTTGAAGCGCATGTTCTCGTAATTGGGATTTACAACGCAAACTTGGTCTATGCAAGATGTTAAAAATACCAATATGTTTCGGCATACAAACCTTCCTACACTATATATTCTCTGTACATAAGGTTGTTTGTGACTACGGGTTTACGTGGACATTTATAAATGAGGCCTCTTCCCGAGTGAATATCTTTGTCATTTAAAATCAATAAACAACAAAAAGCAATACACATTTCCATGATGATTAAATACACGTTTATCTAGCAACAGACTCTGACCTTGTTGATGATGCGGCTGGAGAAAAACGAAGGCGTTTTCTCACGGTGTGTGTGGAAGTTGAGTGCCATTAGTGCATCGGGCCCCACAGAGAAATAGTTATTCATTGACAGAACCTGACCAAGGATGAACACAGTACCTGTGAATAACATCACCTTACACAAATATTGTGTGTAAGGGTTCTGTACTGTTCAGAACAGTGGACACAAAACTATGACCCACCTTTGGCTTACAGAAGTAGAGGCCTTTGGAAACCACCTGCACTTTCCACCTGAAAAGAGATGATGTGGGGTAGTTAAGAGCCACACTACGACACATTAGTCAACTGGCCAACACAGAATAATTAACACACAATCGCCACCCCTACCTGTCCATTTTGACCACCTCGGCATCCAGGATATTGCGGAGCAGCTGTTCCACAGAGATCTCTCCGGCATATCCCGACCCCCAGCCTAGAGTGTTGGACAGGTCATTGCCGGTCCCCAGGGGCAGGATGGTCACCCTTGGAATAAACAGGTCCTGACCCTGAAACAATCAAATCAAAGAGCGAATAAATGATAAAATGGACATCAGCCATGTTGCTGGATAACAGCAATTAACTGAACAACATTGTGTAACAAGCACATCAACTGAAAATCAAACCAGATGCGGCTCTATCATCCTACATGCGTCTACATTTGCAATGTTGCAACCAGTCTCGTCTGACAGACACACCATCTCACCTTGAGTTTCATGGTGTCGATGGCATCCAGCACCCAGCCCACCGTGCCATCTCCGCCGCACACCAGCACCCGTACGCTGCCAGGGGGCAGCATAGAGCACAGCAGAAGCGCCTTGGAGGGAGGGAACTCTGATAAGTCAAACACCTGGAGAGAAATTAAGGAAAAGTTGAGCGATCCTCTTCCCACATTATTCCCGCTATGTCGTTTGGCTCAGGATTTTTCATAATACATAATCCCTTAAGGCGTTGAATAAGGAGCAACTGCATCCTAAATTTGTTTTTGTTTTTTTTAGCTGTAAACTAAAGAGTAGAATTGAAATGTGATGAGAAACATCAATGCTGGTGTTAATATTGTCAAAACGTTTTGATGAAAAGAAATCTGGATTTCATGGGTTGAGAATTCCGCTGTACGTCGTATCTGTTAAATCACCAATGTCCTTGCTTGCTGGCTTCCGACCGAACATCTCCCCTCACTCAGCTCCGTGACTTAACATTTTTCAAAGTTGTGTAATGGGTGGAGTCAGGCTCAGAGCTGGGGTGAAGTTACACTTCAACGCTCAACCTCAAAAGGCTTCGCAAAAAAAAAAAAAAACTATGAAAAGGGGAAAAACTCAACCAGACAGGAGAAATAAAAGCTTGGCATTATCACTGACATGTCGAGCCTCAAGAGATCATTACAGATGCTGGACAAAAGGAGATACTAACCTGGACAGGGTTGAACAAGGTACGAAACTCTCCTAGCAGAGCCTCCCCCATGTTGTTGCCGCTGCGTGTGTTAGCCAACACCAAGACTGGAGACCAGCTTCGTCCGCAGCAGGCAGCCAACTGCACATGCACACACACACACACACACACCAAACAGACAAGAGGAAATTGATTGGGAATTCACCTATGGAGTTCACACACACACACACACATATGTACATATGTACATGTATTGAAATAAGGTCAGGTTAAAGGTGACCTTCCTCAATGTGTGCCTGGAATTGCATGGCATTGAAATTGTCTTTCGCCTGGCTGCTGACTGATACTACTTAACACTATAATATCACATGAAAGCCACCTTGCAACCAAAGAAGGCAACACACACACACACACACATCTTTAAACAACCAGCAGTAACAGAGAACCTTGCTGAACTCATCGGGATGCCTATGGCGAAGTTTGTTGACGTGGTAGAGGTAGTGCGGGGGGATGATGAGGCTTCTAAACTCGCCCAGCTCACAGTTGTCAGTCATGCCGGCGAAGCAGTCTTCGTGCACAGTGGTCTGACACCAGACGCACCTGTTGCAGAAGGAAAAGAAAGCACTAGACCATCCAAGAAAATTATGGAATCTTAATCAAAGTGAAGAATTGTTAGTATTCTGTTATGATTCATAAATAATTGTGTAAACAACTTAGTAGTCAAATATATGTAGAAAATATACATACAGTATATGGGTACAAATTAGGTAACCGCAACTGTCGACTTGCATGTAATTTAGTAGGGTACAACTGCATGAGCAAAGGAGCTTAGAAGTTAACTTTCAGCCTCCTTGGTCTGAGTAAGGAGGACCTACAGTACAGTAGGTGTTCTGGAACTTTACCTGAAGTCACACAGCTTCGGCTGAGTACCGCACTGTTGTTTGCATACCACACAATGACTGGCGAGAGGTACATTTCCCCGAACCCAGTGGTGATCCATCTTTCCGTCAGGCCGAGGAGGCGTCATGATCTCCTTGCAGAGTAGACTCCGATCGGCCCGTCGCAAGCACGGCTCGTCAGCGCACAACCCGCAGCAATCACAGAAGGCCCCTTGAAGTATGTGTTGGGAACAAACGCAACAGTAGGTTGGTTTGTTAAAAAGGTCAGTGTAGTGCCAGCCGTGTTTGCTCTTGCGAAATATGTCTTTCATGTGTATTTTCCGTTTGGAGCGCTGGGAATTGCACCATAACGTGATAATGACTGGTACTATCACTGCGAGGGAGGTCCAAAACAGTAGCATCCATTCCTCCGCCGACCCGCGGTACTCGTTAACGTGATCCCCCTCCATGTACAAGACATTCGCCCGAACAGACGACACGGACGGGAACTCAGTTGACCTGCGAATTATGTAAACATAACACCCGACTGTGCACTGTGCGCAGGCCGACGCATGATTTCCCCGCACAACACATAATGCACGTAAATAATTTTAACGTATAGGTCACTATTTCCCAATAATCACAACATTAAACACTGCAGTTTTTAGCCAGCTAGCTTCCTAACCTAGCTTCATATCCTGATGTGGATGTAGACTGTTCGCTGCTCATTTTTAGAAAATCCCTCTCCTTCCAGACCCGTAGCACGCATGCGCTGACTGCATTAGATGCGATAATCAAACTGTGTCAAATTGATCAATGCAAATGTAAAGTATGCCTAAACTCCACATGCAATTTCGTGACTTCATGAAATGCAGATTGCACATTATAATGTACGGAAGCGGAAATAATGACACACTTTGACGCATTGCCATGACGCTATTGGCATGCAATGATAATTCAAATATCCACACGCAGCAAACAAGTCGACAGACTATATCGTATATTGAGGAGGTATTTTCTAACTTCTGTGAGAGGCACAGGCATAAAGGGTGGGACATAAATTATAATACACGATTTTTTAATATACAAACAACGTGCAGAGGTTTAATATGTTGACTACCAATTTCATTACAGAACAAATTGTGACAGCCTAGTATTGCCGTAATTTGAACAGCACGTTCCAGGCAGCAGCAACAGGAATGTGTTTAGCCCAGGTTAACAATAGCATCAAAGTCCTTATAGTCATTATATAGCGTCTCTGATTGCATCTCAGAACAATCTCTACAATTTGGCCCTATCATTTGCATGTGTGTTAGGCCGGGTAAAGCTACAACCTCAATCCAGAAAAATATGGGATTGGGACAATATAGGAAGAGCATCACATCACCCTGTACTATACTGGTAACACTTGCGCAATACAACATGTGATCTGTTACCTTGTGCACTTTATTGTTTTGTGAAAATATACACTAATTATGAAGACTGCAACACACTCCAAAAAAGTTGAGAGTTGTGTTACTAATGTAGCCTATAGCACATTATTTCCTTTATTTTAAATGTATATTAGGCTACTAAATGTGTGGGCACTGAAGGCACCAGTTTGTGAAGTTTAGTATTGCCCCACCCCATTTTTCCATTTGGTAGGCCTATCAAGTATACAATTGTTCAGGGCCACCATTGCAATATTTTGTGCTTCATGATGCACTACACTTTTCCAGTCAACAACATAGCCTATCTGTATCCATATTTAAAAAGAAAGAATTATATTATACATGTACATGCACATTAAAATGTATATAATCAATATACAAATACTTGTATTTAATGCCTACACTGTAGTATACTAGCTATCAAGGCTTATCGGCCTGGAGTAAGTGATTGTATCACCATCTAGTGGACATTTATACCGTTGCATATCAGGCAGTTGCAAAACGGGTGTAGTAATATCTAAAAACGCAATCGGTTGCATTTTTTTGTGATCCGAAAAAACGTTTAATGCTTAAATTACTAAATTATTATATATATATATATATACAAATATAAAATTAAAATGTATACATTGTAAAGTCAGAGAAATTGTCGCAGTCTCTTCATTTTCTTCCACTGCTGTATGTCCTTTGTGTATGCCTGTTTATGTGACGTATAAGAGACCTTACATCGTCACCAGTAGGACGAGCTCTCAGTGCAGAAGAGGCTAGAGTAGGTTATACTGTAGGAAAGAAACAAGTTGTTGTTGCAAGTGCGTTGTTTTTCATGTTTGTTTCTGTCGACCATCCACACAGGTAAAATACTACAACTATATGCTTTGATTCAGAATTCACTGCTAAAGAAAGACCAATATATGACTATTAAAAGTAGGCTATGTGATATTGTCGGAATTCAAAAATAAAACAAGCAAGCATGAAAATATTGACTAACAAGTGATGGCAAATTTTTTGTTTTTTATTTATTTATTATTTACCATGTTCTACTTGTTGTTGTTGCATGTTGGGCCAACAAGAAGCATTTTGTAACCATGGGATTTATATGTATTCATTGAATTAATTGCAAAAAGTAAAGTAATGCCATGTAATCTTCCTAACAGTATGCTTAAAATAAAATAAAAATGACCAGGATTTGGTTTGCATTAGAATCAACGCAGCTTTGGGGGATGCATACCTATGTGTTGTGCCAAGTCAGTGTGAGTGAGGGGCATGCACAGTCAGGCCTGCATGGACCTGTGTTGATAGAGCCAGCTCTGTTTTCACACACGCTCGCTCTGGGAGAGAGAGGAGGGTTGAAGCCCATGGCCAGCCCTTTCTGGAGGTCAGGGGCTCAGCAAGGCATGCTCCCAGGGGGCAGGGGAGGATGAATGGGCACTTTGTAACAGTGCACTGGGTGGGGAGAGAGAGAGACATTGACGGAGTCCGTGCTTTGCAAAGACCAGTCTGTATGTGTGCGAGCGCGCGCAAATGTGTGTGTGTGCGTGTGTTTGTGTGTGTGTGTGTGTGTGCGTGCGTGCCCCCACCACCATCACCACCCCCTCCCAAACAACGATATTCATGCCCTGTGCGTTGATGACTCTTAAGGTGAAATGTATATTAATATGTAGTTGAAAACATGACCGTATTTCCCAATAGCTGCAAGCCCTGTTATTACGGAGAGCTTGGCTAAGCAGCTTCTCCGCAGCAAGAGACAAGACCGCCCAGTGAAGCCTGGCTACCCCGATGAGCCCATGAGAGTAAGGTTCAAAGTGCAGTTCCAGCCACTAACACCAGGGACACTGGATAAACACAGAGGTTCCAACGGACTGCAACTCCGCATTAGATTTTTGGGAAAGGGGGGCGGGGGGGGGGCTTTTCCCCCTTTATGCAGACCTAGTGTTCCATATAAGTCAATGGGGAGGTCCGCGGATTTCAATATTTCCCATTATTTCTCTCTGGAGGTGTTAGTGGGCATTTTGAGTATAATATATTAATTGACCAATCCCAAGCCCCGCCCCTTTGTAACTTGGTTGGACAACACAGCATAGTGCTCAACTGTTATTGGAGGAGAGGCGAAAAGGAACCAACGGTATTTCTGCAGCAAACTGGTTTTGGTGTTTCAGGTCACGCATGCATGGTAGATACAGTAGCTGTCTGGGCGCTGCTTACGTCAGACCCCACAGCAAAATGCTATTAGTGACAGCAAATGACATACTCATCCTTTAAGAGACTGCAAGCGCTCCATTTTTGCTTCCATTGAAATGTATCACAGTGCATCACCCTGCATCTTTTAGATGTCTCCCTGCTCCAACACACCTGATTCACAGGAATTGCCCGTTATCAGGATTCTAACGAGCCATTCATTTGAATCAGCTGTGTTGGAACAAGGCATCATCTAAAACATGCAGGGCAGCGTTCCCCGAGGACCAGGGTTGGGAAACACATGCTGTATCACCCCTCTCTCTCTCTCCTCCAGGAGCACTTGCTTCATATGCAGGTCCTTGATCAGAGGGCCCACGAGACCAACATGGAACACTGGCAGAACCCTCACTGCTACCCTCGCTGTGACAGAAACTACGGATCCCCCGTGTAGTCACTGCATGACAGGTCCCTACCACTTAGAAGGTCCCAATAGCCTAATCCAAAACACACTGTACAGCAGGGCAGCGTTGGTTGCTGCAAAGTAAATAGCTGACAAACAGGAAAGAACAACAACCTCACATGCTGCATCAGAGGCATGCACATATACGGGCAGACACGTTTTCATTTTAACTTTCACCGCAGTTGTTTTGTTGTGTTATGTGTTTCATGCACACATAAGCTACAACACACATTTGTTTCATTCTACCTGTTATCGTTTGAAGTTTTTACTAACATGTTAATGTGAATGTAATATATTTTGTATTATCTTGTTAGAACTTGTTGGATAATTTAACAATTTAACAATCTCTTTTACTTAGATGGAAGATTTGCCAGGATTTGAATGAACACCACAAAGACTCAACAACCTATGAAAAATGAAATTCCACCCATGCAGGCACGCACGGATGCCGATTTAAAATTACTGTAGGCTGTTTGCAATCAAATATGATATACCAGAAGCTTGCTATAGTCTAGTTGTAATGTTTCGTGTTCCCAGTCCTGTGCTAGTCTCGTCACTTCATGTGTTTACCTTGTATATTGAGCCTGTTTG
>JAODUK010040778.1:0-20805 GCA_027564635.1 Typhlichthys eigenmanni
ATTTACCATATTAACTATGTCTAGACTGTATTTCTGATTAATTTAATGTTATCTTCATTGAAGAAAACTGTGCTTTTTTTCAAAAATTATGAAATTTCTAAGTGACCCCAAACTTTTGAACGGTAGTGTATATACACACACACACACACATATACACACACACACATACACACACACACATATATATACACACACACACACGCATATATACACACACACACACATATATACAAACACACATATATACACACACATATATATAAACACACATATACATATATACACACATATATACACACATGCATACATATACACACACACACACACACACACATATACATATACACACACACACATACATATACATATACACACACACACACATACATATATATATATACATACATACACACATACATATACATACATACACACATATATATATATATACACTCATATATATATACACACACACATATATATATATATACACACACATATATATATACACACACACACATATACATATATATATACATACATACATACACACACACACACACATATATACACATATTACAGTGAAGATATGGGTGCTAAATAAGAGCAAGTCAAAGCAGCTGTGGCCTACCGGCGTGGTTTTCCCATCAGCCTCCTGATGGTGCCCCATTCCACCCGAGTCAACTTCCTGGTCTTCAGGTTGGGGAAAGACTCTTTCAGACACAGGCAGAAGTCATTGTCTCCCTCGAACAGAGGTCTAGCCGGAGGGAGGTGAAAACACAGTAACAGTTGAGGCAAAAGGACAAAATATGGACACATTATTGTAATTTGCCTTCTGTAAACATAAGACGGTACCTGTCAATGTTGGAATAGAACCATTCATAGATACACCACTTGTGAGCTTTAGGTAGCTTGAGAAGGTTTCTTAATCTCAACCCAATTTTCTGCGAGGCTTTTTTGTCCGGAGTCGTCACATTAGCAAACTTCTGCAGGGTAAATAGATTACAGCAGTCAGATCGTCAGAGATTTCACATTTCATTTCATGCCTATTTATGCTTGCTAGCTAGCTGGCCAGAGTTGTAGTGTAGGCCTAGGAAGGAGACGTTTACCTGTGGTGTTGTAGTGACTCTCTGGCTCCTGCGTGGAGATCTGGAGGAGAGGCGCTGTGAAGGCTGCTCCTCATCCTCCCGGAACTGACGACTCCTCTTGGAGCTCCGCGTGGGCTAGACAGACAAGCACATACAAGGAGACGATGACTCTTTAATAACAAAGTATACCTGATGTATATACATTCTCAAAAACACATTTTAAAAGGATCAATGTGCAAAGCTTGCTGGTTGATATCATGTTCTTGACAGTAAAAAAAAAAAGGTTAATATATTTGCAAATGAAAAATTAATAAAATATGTATTTATATACATTTAAAAATGTTTGTGTTTACGTACAACATTTAGGCCTGTGTGACCATAGAAACATTAACAAAAAGTTTCTCTCCATTTATACAAACTAATTTCTAAATTGTAAACATTTTATTCACAAAACAGTTTTGTTGCGTATATTTACAAGACACAGATATACAGGTTTCTACATTGTGTACAGCATTTTTTCCACTGACCGTATCCAGTGTGAGGGAGGAATGTCGTCCTCGTGTGTTGTGAGCTCTGGGGAAGTTGTTTTTTTCATTCAGAGTGTTTGACAAACTGCCCTCTAGAGAAAATAAGGAATAAAATGCATTCCATCATACATATAGTGCTATACATGAATGGTAACACAAACATACATTTCTATTATTTAGGACTTCGTAATGAGTCTATGAACAAGTAAATCTCATTGCCTGTTTTGTACAATACCTTTCAGACTGACAAGTGCCTCTGCTGAGGAGCCTGACAAAAAAGATTAAATGTTTGCACGTTAGCACGATGTAGGATTAGAATAATGTAATTTGTTACAAATCCTGACACCTGTAACAATGAGAGGCAATTGACATTACATGTCGCTACACTGAATGGGACTGCTCTACTGTAAATAACACTGCCTAGTAACAAACAAACATAACTAGATAGCTAGCAGACAGGCCTTTAAAGTGGCAATGTTCTAGCTGTCAAACAATGAGGCAATACATCAGCTGGGCATGCTAGAATAAATGAAAATGTCTCCACAAGCTAACGTGTCGTACTGTAGACTCAGTGATAAGCAGTGGGCTTTTGACCTGCTTGTCAAACGAATAATGCTGGACAGGCATCACCTAATGTAACGCGTAATAACAACGTTAGTTATTAAGAAAGACGTTATGACTAAGAAATACGGGACAGTAATTAAATTGTGTAATTAGACAGTTATTATAGATTATATATTGTCGTTGTTCAAAGCATTTTAAAATGTACACGTATAGAATTAGCTCCACTTAGCTAAGCTAACGTTATTTGTTTACCCAGCTAGGCTATCTTTAGAAGCTCCAACGTTAGCTATCGTTAGCACATCAGGCTAAAAGCGTTAGCTAACTTGGGAAGACCGGTATCTCATTACGTCTAAAACAAGTTTTTAAACACCTTTGGGATCCCGTACTCTTAATGTAATAATGGTCACAACAGAACATTTCTAAACTGTATTTTAAAAGACACTGAACGGCTCCGTATCTTCAATACAAAACTCTTTAAATGTGTGTTGTTACTCACTCTCGTCTAACAGCTGGTCCATCTCCGCCATCTTGAATTAGACGCGCCGCTTTTTCAAAGACCTTGTCAAAATGCATTCTGGGTTGGGACACTATCTGGGGGGCAATTTGAGAAATGGGAACCACATTGCCACACCAAAATGTTATTCAGAGTGGTTATGGTAACAAATTATAATAACCTTCAGACACAAGTAAATAAGTACTATCTATCTTGTGTTGAACCGTTTCCAAAGAGTTTCACATTTTGCCCACAGTATATTAATTACTCCACATATCATGGGCATAACAAGAGTAGGCCTATACATATTCAGGTTTTGTTAATTAACATTTCTTTAGGCATTTTGGAAGTGATGAAGAACATACATTTAAATAAAATTATATTGGTTTTGTCTCAAACACTTTTACAAATCAACCCTATTATTTTGGTAATAATTGACATTTCTAACATTATACATAATTAAAGAATTCCTCAAAACCATCAGATTCTCAAAAGGTTTTTATTCTGTGTGAAGAAAAAAAATCTAAATCAACCTTAATCTCTTCTGTTACAGAATACTTAACTAAACCACAAACATTTTAATGGAGTCAATCTTAGTTTGACAACAACAAAAAGTGCATTATTTCACACTTCATACAGAATGTTTGAACAGGACAATGTAAAAATTGCTCATATTTGAAGGGTTCACTACCAATGTTGGCAGGTTGTTAGTTCCTCAGAAAAGCATCTAAACTCTTAATATTTATTAATATGCACAGGTGTTTTAAAGACTATAGAAATAAGATAACAAAATACTACCTAGAAAGAAAAAATACAAACCTGGCCTAGATTATTTCCAGATTCCTACCAAGTTGAACGATCCTGTCCTCAGATAGTCTGAATTAGTTAACAAAATGCCTGACAATATACAACTACTAGGGGGGAGGATGGGGGGGTGAAAGCTATCATATGAACCTGAAAAGCAATAAAGTGACTATGGATTTTAACCATCAATACAAAGCGTGGAATAACATCAATCCATTGCCAAACCGTATCTTCTGATGCAGAGAATGAAGCTCCTCTACTTGTGTGTGTTTTCTGAGGGTATGGTCATGGTCCCGCTCACCACAGGGATGTTTGGTAGTTGAACTTAATCTTCAGGAGGTACTTGAGGTTCACCTGCGCCACATCATAAACAATGTATCTGGAGGAAAAATGGTCATGGCAAAATCATAATGAACTGCATGAATCAAATGTTATAAACCTCAGCAAATGTTTACTACCTGGTATTTATGTTAACGCACTAGTACTGACATCCATCAAAGTTTTCCCTAATTACTTAATAATCTCTAATTGTGTCCTTAACAAAATCTCATTATCAAACTCTGCAAGAGCTTGTTTTACCACAAGACAGAAAAACAATTAAACACGGACTTAGCAAGCAACCAAGTCCAATATCGTCACCTTCCTAAAATATTGGTCTGTCATTATTTTCAGGTTTTCCAGAAAACACAAAAAGCTGAACCAAATATTGTCTATTACATAGATATAATATACACATTTTATAGTTATTATACATAGGCCATTACATAGATATAATATACACATTATATAGTTATTATACATAGGCCAGGGAAAGAATCACAGGATCTGTTCAACTGAGGATGTAGGCCAGCCAGCATCATGAGGAGATGATTTAGGCAAAAAAAAATGTTCTCCAAGAATGACTTAGGCCATTATTTTAGGAAGGTGACGATATGCAATACTGCATCATACCTGCTAAATACTCAAGCAGGATTCATAAGAATATTAAAAAATATATTTTGGGAAAGAAAACTACACCTAGAGATTATGGGGGAATATCTCCCCCATAATAATAATAATAAAAAAAAGAATATATATATATATATATAATTTTTTTTGTTGAGAAAATAACCTTGACATTTAAAAACGATATGATGATCAAAGGATACTCATTGTACAGAAGACTTGTATCATCAATGTTTGTGTTGGCTCCTTTTCCGAGAGGCACCTGCACACCATCTAAAGCAACAGTAGCACTTGGGTCTGGAGCAGTTCGACCCACACCTGAAGACAAAAAAGTTTCATGTAGACAGATCGGAATGAAAACCACGGCAACTACATTTTATTCCAGCTATTAAAAAAGGGGACTGTACATTTTTTTTTACCTTTAACACTGTGTTTGCCTTTAGGTAGTTTAGTAATATGTGAGGCCTTCTTCAGTTCATGCCTATATTGAAGAAAAAGTTAGATAATCAAAATGTTTGAAAAAGCATTCATGTAGATCAAGCCTAGAAGCCCCTTTTAGTTCAGCATTCTGTGAAAAATCCAGAATTGTCACTCACATGTTGCCGAGGGCAACCTCTCCGAGCAGTAGCAGGCCAACAGGGTCTGACTGCGAGGTGTGGCAGTAGTTGGCGCTCTTGGACACCATGTCTGCAAAGTACACACCTTTGCCGAACATATAACCGGTCTAACAAAGAGAGCAAAAGGCACACAATCAAAATGCAACACAGAATATAACTGCCGCCTAGTTTAATGGAGACGACATTTAAAGCTATACAGAACTTCACAAGTGGCTGAGGACCACTCACAACTGGCGCCTCTGGAGGGGCAATACGGAGACCCTGGGACAGGATACCAGCGTAGTTGGTGGTGCGCGAGCCATGCCACAACAGCTGGCGATTGTGCAGGTCCTTGAAGGGGCGGTACCGTTGGTACTCTCCCTCTCTAACTATTTTGAAGATCTGTGTGAGAGATCATAATAAATAATACAAGTAGACTTATGTTTTGGGTAATTGTAGGGATTTAGGTAAAGAAATCACTTAAAGAATTCATCCAGGTTTCCTGTTAGCACCATACCTCGTCTACTTCCAGTGTGTAGGTGTTGTGAGTAGCAGCGTGTGTGTTCTTGACATATTGTATAATGATCTCAGCCTCATTTGTGGTCTTATCAACAACCTGTTGAGACAATCAAACAGATACACATTACATATGACCGTGGGAAAATATTATTAACAATCCCATTAACAAGAAAAAGGGTCACACAAACATAGGGCTGTGCAATATAACGACAGAAAAATAGCTACCGTTTTATATTATGCTTTATCGTTTATATCGTTATGAAAATAACACTATTTACTGCAATAATTTTCGTAATTTGGAGTATGTCCGCATTTAGCTCGGATTACTCTTGTTGGCTTTTTACTGGAAAGGTTATTGGGATATAAAAGTATATCGGTATATTAAAAATGTTGGTCATACTGCACAGCCCTACACCAACATGCGCATTATGACTTAGAGGATGTTGAAGGCCACTCACTTCAATCTTGGTGTTCAGTTTCTCATAGTTGATATCGATAGGATCACTGTCTTCATCCTCAGCTCCTCCTCTCAGCAGGCTGTAGGCCACCTCAATGTCCAAAAGGTTGTCCAACATCTGGACTTTATTCTGCAGTGGGACGCAAAACATTCAGTACACAACATAAGAGACATGGAAGCAATGATTTGAGAGAAAAGTCAAGAGCCAGGCCATCTTGATTTTGTGAGTCAAGGTGACTACTTTGTAGCATGCTAAATCAGGACGTTTTTAACCAGACTTTCCTAATGCATTGTGGGCATTTTATCAATAAGACGACACAATGCATGCCACAGCTGTGTTCTTACCTGAACGTAGTCCAGGCTGTTGAGCAGCGGCGGTTTCTTCATTCCAAAGTCGTGAGGTATGAGAGTGTAGAAGCGATTGGACAAGTCCAGGATGTTGGCCTCTGGCAAGCAGTCTGACACAGCCTATTAAGTAGAAGTACCCATTAAGAACCCATGAGGACAATGAGACAAGAAAGGGGGGGCTGTTTATTGTGTGCAGCTGATAATGTATGTAGGAGGAAGGGGGTGGGTGGATGGTATCAAACAAAATGTTTTGGAGAATCATGTGTCAACTGCTTTACAGTACTAACCTGCTGAACCTCACTGAGGAGAGCGTAGGCGCTCTGGATCTGCCTCTTACTCAGCTTTCCCAGTGGCATCTTCTGGAGGTCAATCTGGTCACATGAGAACATATTTTCTGTTATTACACCGATGGTATGAGGATAGCTCGGTGAAGTCCATACCAGCAATACAAACGGTCACAGACTTTATGTCACAGACATGTGAAAACTATACTAATATTGACCTCAAATTCCACCATGGCCTTCTTCATGCTCTCGACGTCAAATATCAACCTGATGAGCTCCTGGACAGGCTTGGCCAGCTTGGAGTTGGTGCCAGCAGTGGCTGTCAGTTTCCTTACCGCCTCCTCATCCTATTCAGCAACCACAGTGCCACAGCCAATCAGTAAATAGAACAAGGCATACCTTTAAATACCAACAGGCTGCATGCAGTATTTTCATTTTAGAGCACAATTATATTATAGTGAATAATCCAGCTAAATGACCAAATCAAGCATGCATGCAGGCCTTTACCTGACCATAGTCAATCTCCAGGGGGTAAAACTTATTGGGATACTTGGTGAAGTTGGAGCAGCTCCAAGTGTTGCCGGTCTTCTCCTTGTACACACCCAGGAAGTTGTCCATGGCCGAGTTCTTGTCATGGAACTTGTCCAGCTTGTTTCCTCCTATGGTGGTGCCTACTCTACCCCAGGACCTGAAGACCCAGTACCTAAACATGCAAACACAATACACACAACACAACAAATAAGAATACAGAGTGAATTCATTAGTGGATTGTTAATTGCTGATGCAGCAATGCATTTGATCTTATTTGCCAAATAAAATAATTCATAATAACATTGACCGTTTCTGCACATCGTCCTCTAGCAGCTGCAATTTGTAGTAGGAGTTGGTTCCTCGGGCGATGTCCACCAGGCCCAGCGTAGCACTGTACATCTTCCCACTCTGCTCCAGGACATGGGCGCTGTTCTCCAGCCCTGAGATCCCCCCATGAGGCCAGAGAACATGGACACGTCAGAGATGACCAGCAGCATACTCTTGACTAGCGGCTTGTGAATTGTGTTTTTGGCGGGGTGGCGGCTCAAAATGTTTGCACACCTCTGTTCTAGACCACAGTGTCAATGACGAGCGCATACACATGCTGGCGTGCAGACGCACGCACGCACGCACGCACACACACCTGAGTCTGGATCCACTGCAGCACCTCCTTTGACAGTCAACTTCATCTTCTTGGCCTTACTGGCTCCTGTATAAACACAACCCAATGCCACATGCTAGTTTATTACATAGACTGGTGCAGCGTTAGCACAAACCAACACATGCATAGGTTAAAATGATCATAAGCTGCATTGACATGACTTCACTGAAACAAATACATTTCCATGACCTATATAAAACGGAAAAACAGGTCACTAGAACAATGTCTGTGTAATGAGGATGATACATTTTGAATGTCAAACACTTCGTTTTCTGCATTCTGGTGAATTTTAAGGCACCCCGATGCACCATTATCTCCATTTAACCCTCTCTAAGACCTCTCAAAATGTAATACCGCGTCCAGTTTAATTTTCATGAATGGCAACTAAAATTTAAACATGCTGCAAATAAAATCCCTGATATTCCATGAGTCGAACCAAAAAATGACCAAATTCCCCGACTTTCCATGCCTGGAATAGATTGGAAATGCCATGATATTGCAGAAATACCATGACCAGTGGGAACCCGGTAACATAAAACAACAATGACCCCTTACCTTCCTCCTGCTTCACCCTGCCTGTGCTCTTGGTGGCGATGACTGCAGATTTGGAGGCCGTTGCAGGAGCCTGGGCCTCTAGTTTGACCTCTGCCCCCCAGGATGAGATGGCATGCAGGGAGACCAGCTCCTGCAGGGCTTTGTCTGACGACTTGATATCAGTGAGGAAGTCCTCGGAGACCACGCGCAAACCTGCCTCTTTCACGTCCTCCATTTTCTTACTCATCTTCTCCAATTCCTCTGTGAAAACACAAACAAAAGAAACAATGAATAGCTAGTACTAGCTATATTAGCGACGGTACTCTCTCCACATTAGCTCATGATTGGTTAACTACCCACTCTTATTACTGAGGCAGAGAGAAGCCTTATTGACGGAGCTGGATATCTTCCCGCCCAGCTCCTCCACGGCTGCCTTTATGTCATCCTTGTTCTTGGTGAGTTTGCCCACAGTCAGCAGCTTCATACCCGTAAGAGGTTTGTCTGCAAAAGAGAGAAGCAATTAATAATATTACACCGTTGAAATGACCATTCACACAGAAGAGAAAAGCCACTTGGTCCACCAACCGGCAGGAGCTCCCTCTGGGAGGGCTTTACTGGAGGCACTGGGAAGGGTTTCTGCTTTGGTGGCAGCTAGGGTGGGAGTGGGGGACTCTTTGGGATACACTCTTTCCTGACGCTTGAACTTGAATTTCTTCAGGAATGGAACCTCATGGAATTCCTAAATGGACCAGCCAGAAGTTCATACATAAATAAAAATAACGCATATATGACAAACTAAACTTCCACATACGATTTAAAAACTAGCTCATAGCAAATGTATTGCATTTTATAGTTTATATTAGGGCGGAACGATTTGACCTCAAATCAAAACTCACGAATTATTTAACATTTTACCTCGATTACGATTAATTAACTATTTTTTGGCCTTCATTTTGCTTTCGTTTTGAGTTCTGCTCCATGATGCTTCCATTCAGCCGACTAGACGGGCAGAGTTACGTGAATACACCATAGAACTATAAATAAGGAATACACACGCAATAGTATTAACAGCAGCTTTTGTAAAAACGTACTATTTGTAAAAGCATGATACTTGTGTGTTCCTAGCAATGGGCTAAAACATTGAATAATTAGACACATGGAACCATACTTATTAGCTTTAAAAAATATATAATGACATGTTAACTTACCCTGCTGTATTATATTATACCGGTAGTTTGAGTATGTATATCATTCATGTATGCATTTTGAATCGGTGAGCGTTCCCTTCTCTCTACTCCACCTACTAATTGTAGACATTTTTGTCTACTGTGA
The DNA here is from genome assembly GCA_027564635.1 of Typhlichthys eigenmanni. Classification (NCBI taxonomy): domain Eukaryota; kingdom Metazoa; phylum Chordata; class Actinopteri; order Percopsiformes; family Amblyopsidae; genus Typhlichthys; species Typhlichthys eigenmanni. The sequence continues at coordinate 9,684 of JAODUK010040778.1, forward strand.
TATTTTAGAACAATTATTCGAGAAATTGTATTTCCGTAGGAATATCTCATTGAAAGAGTTGACATGACATTGCTATAGCTTAGAAGTTACCATGAAGGGAGGCGGAGCCGCTAAAGTTATCTCTTTGCTTCGAACATGGAAGGAAGAAGGAGCTATCTGGAAAGCTGTAAAATACCTACGAGGAGCAGATTTATTAACAGTAGGTTTTTAGAAAGCCCACCTTGGTATATAATAGGTTAATTAAGTTGTCTGTCACACATTACGAGTGTTCTGCTCTGATAAATGTTTATGTGTCACCACATAAGCTACCTGTCGGTCGCGGTTGATACTAATGGTGGTAATAACAGCAGCGTTTCTCGGTAGATACTGCTAGTTTATTGCTGTGCCTGGGATTGTCACAATTTCAAGATGGGTGTCCCGACAAATAGGCTTACCTGTAAAACACAAGCGTCCTCCTAGTTACGTTGCGCTTGATTGAACAGGATTTTAACAAATCGAAAAGAAAAAAATACTAAATAGGAAAATGACGTCGGTTAGATGTTCTGAATTTTGGTTTCTATTAATTTTCTGTTAATCGTCCAGCCCTAGTTTATATATTATTATTGTACCCCATTTATATGAGGGGACAATCACATTGACCGGGGTGAGACACCTCACCTTAGGGATGACCCAGTCATTTCTTATGGGTGTCTTGGTGGTGAACACACACTTGGTCCAGGCAGAGATATCTCCGGTGCAGTGATAGGCGTCACCCTTGAACACCAGCTGGCCCAGGCACGTCGTACAGGGCTGGAGAGCTCCAAATGTCATGCCGTCCGCCAGAGAGTCCACCACCTGTCAAGAAGCATGCAAAACAAGTCTGCAATAATTAGCTTTTAAAATACTCAAAACTCACATATAGTAGGAAGCACATATTCGGCTATACACCCTTACATTGGACTCTCCGGAAGGAACGTCCTGGCTGTTTGCGATAAGCAGCTCCTTCATGTCGTTGATGGAGCAGTTCTTCCTCAGCTTGTCTTTAATCCCCCATATCAACTGACTTTGTTCCTAGTGGGGACATATCACACATTGAATTCATGCGACCTTAGTGCACAACAAAATACATCAAATGAGTCTAACTTATAAAGCAGAACAAACCTTCAACTTTTCCTCCAGTTTTTGATTTTCCTCCTCTTCCTCCTTCTTTTGTTTCTTTGTCATGCCGTCTGTTTCGTCAGCCTTTCTCTTCCTAGAGAAGCAAACGTGGAGGTCAAAACGTTGCACCAGACAGGTGTATTTTAACTTACTTAACTTTAACTTTTAGCATTTGTTTTAGAAGTAGGCAAACATCCCCCCTGTATCGCCTGCAAAAGAACTTCGGAAATTAGGGCCGAGGGAAGAAGGCGCACGAGACCATGAACAAGAAACCACACAACAGTCCTGACAGTGACACCTTAATTCATTAGGGCCATTCATTAAGAGCCCCCATCAGTTAATGGACACAAGCTGGTGCACGTCTACACATCCCCAAGAGTCATTAAGGATGTCACCGCTGTGACCTTGAAGATGACTAATCAGCACTCAAGTGCTCATTTGACCAGCCCACAGGTGGTCCATCCAACCCTTTGGAGAGCGAGGAGGAATGTGGAAAAAAACAAATCCAGCAGAAAACATCTGAAGCCCAGGGACATACAGAGGAGTATATAAAACATCTCCCCAATCCTAGTTCACATCTAGTGTATTTTTGTGGCCGCCTGACTATAGCTAGTACCACTGCCAACTAATTGTCAGAATTAGGTGAGTATTTCTACCTTTATCATAGCATGTCTATAACATTGAGTACCATTGAAACCTCTTTTCTCTCTTTAGCACAGAGACCTCTTCTCTCTTTAGGACAGAGACCTATTCTCTCTCTTTAGGACAGAGACCTCTTATCTCTCTTTAGGACAGAGACCTATTCTCTCTTTAGGACAGAGACCTATTCTCTCTCTTTAGGACTGACATCTTTTCTCTCTCTTTAGGAGAGAGACCTTTTCTCTCTTTAGGACAGAGACCTCTTCTCTCTTTAGGACAGAGACCTATTCTCTCTCTTTAGGACAGAGACCTATTCTCTCTCTTTAGGACTGACATCTTTTCTCTCTCTTTAGGAGAGAGACCTCTTCTCTCTTTAGGACAGAGACCTATTCTCTCTCTTTAGGACAGAGACCTATTCTCTCTTTAGGACAGAGACCTCTTCTCTCTCTTTAGGACAGAGACGTCTTCTCTCTCTTTAGGACTGAATCTCTTCTCTCTCCTAGACCTCTTCTCTCTCTGTATGGCAGTTATGGAGAACAACAATTTATCATCGAACCACCAGACCGCTGTCCTGTCCCTGTCATGGAACTCCTCATTCTCCACGTCCCCGAGCACACCCTCTCCTCCGGACACACTGGTGCCCTCCAACACGGCCTACATGGCGGCCGAGTTGGTAATCGCCGTCCTCTCCACGGCGGGGAACCTCATGGTGTGCGCCGCCGTGGGCATGAACCGCAAGCTGCGCACCGTCACCAACTACTTCCTGGTGTCGCTGGCGGTGGCCGACGTCTGCGTGGGCGCGCTGGCCATCCCCTGCGCCATCCTGACTGACATGGGCGTGCCGCGCCACGACCTCTACCTGTGCCTGCTCATGCTGAGCGTGCTGATCATGCTGACGCAGAGCTCCATCTTCAGCCTGCTGGCCGTGGCGGTGGAGCGCTACGTGGCCATCTTCATGCCGTTCCGCTACCACGCCCTGGTGACGCCGCGCACCGCCGTGCTGGTGATCCTGGCCACGTGGCTGCTGGCCTTCCTCATCGGCCTGGTGCCGCTGATGGGCTGGCACAAGACGCCCGTGGACACCGACCGCTGCTTCTTCGTGGCGGTGGTGGACATGACGTACATGGTCTACTTCAACTTCTTCGCCTGCGTGCTGGCGCCCCTGGTGGTCATGTTCCTCATATACGCGCGCATCTTCGCCACCGTTAAGCGGCAGATGCGGCGCATCGCGGTCGAGGGCGGCGGCGGCAAGGCGGCCGACCCCGTGCGGCGGGAGATGAAGACGGCCACGTCGCTCTTCCTGGTGCTCTTCCTGTTCACAGTCTGCTGGATCCCGCTGCACGTCATCAACTGCTTCCTGCTGCTGTGCCCGCGCTGCCCCGTGCCGCTGGAGCTGCTGCTCACCGCCATCATCCTGTCACACGCCAACTCCGCCGTCAACCCCTTCCTGTACGCCTACAAGATGCGGGCCTTCCGGGAGTCCTTCAAAGCCATCTTCATGTGCTTCAGGGCGCCCGGCAACATGGAAGGCAACGGCGACGAAACTTGACGCAACGCCGAATGACGTCCAACATCCGAGACATATACAGCGTTGTGTTCCTCTGGGACGTTCTCTAGAGATTGTGGGGGAAATGTCTCACAGCTTCTAATGCATTTGCGATGGAATGAGTGACTCGACCAGCTTTATTTTAGCCCTCTCACCCTTCTGACTTGACAGCAGGAAGCCGCTTCTTCAGCTCCTCCTTGTCCTCGGCCCGCAGCGCGTTGAAACCCTTCAGCTGGGCGCCGCTGTATTCAGGCTTGAAGGCCAGCTCCTCCCTGCGGCTGACAAAGCAGGCCGTGTGGTACCAGCGGTCTATCAAGCCTAGCTGGGGCTTCTCCGGGTCCACGGACTTCTTTGACACACGAATTTGGTCCTGGGGGAGACAGGGCTGGAGGCTCAGTGCCGTACATGATATACAATGGAATATTATTTTACAAACAAACCAGGATTATTAACCCTTTTCACAGATATAACATAGTAAAAACATATGTTGCTAATACAATTAATAACTATTTGAGTCTGCGGTCAAGCAAGCTAAATCTGTCTGTTTACTACTATTTAGTTAAAAAGTAGTACACATTATATGGAGGCAGAAAAACTGTAGACACTGTCACTGTATATATAAATAAAAGACACTTTATATAAAGAATATATGTAAATAAAACAAATAAACACAATATAGAAGACAATCATTCTAATAATGTAGTGTTTAAAAATGTTTAGATGAAAGCATGTTTGAAACAAGAAATTATATTTACTCTTCCTTATCTGAACAGTGATTGAGATCAATAGAAATACGAGGAACCTCTAACCTTCTCTATTTTCTGCTCACAGCCTTTGCACGTGCTGCGATTGGATTTGGCATATTCCACTGCAAAGTCTGTGAGTGACTTCTCACCTTTGGCAGCTCCCTTATGAGCCCCTTTAGCTACAATGAGGAAAGATATTGACCTGTCAATTCACACTATATCATTCTTAACAGGTGTCAGTGTGATATTTAACTAAATTAAACTTCATTGGCATTGGGCCCGGTGGAGGAACAAATATTAGTTACAAATAAATACAATAGCAAGAATATATGATCCCAAATACATGAACACATTTATATTAGATTAAATATGCTAGTATACAATATGATGTATTAATTCTGAGAAGGAAGAAACGTTTAAGTTAAAGGTAAATACTAACCTCCTACAGCTCCTCCACTTTCAATAGCCTTTTTGACTTTCTCCTGGTCTTCCCAGCGGAGGTCAGAAAAGCCTGCAATGTCAGCTGTGGACTGAGCTGCTGCTCGGAGCCAAAAACAAGAGAAGTGGTGCCAGTGGGGTTCTTTCCCATCAAACCTATGTGACTGGAAAGCATCAACAAATAGGGTAGGATTATATACCTGCCAAGTCTACACAACTGGAATACCTTTAAAAAATGAAGTAAAAAAAAACGTTTATATATACTTTCAAGGAAAGTAACCATGTAAGTATCACAAATAGACTCAAATCAGCTATGCAAATGCACTTAATGCCACCAAATCTCTTGAATGCTAATATCATCTTCATACGTGTATTTTATTATCTATGAACGGCACGGTACGATGCTGTGCTTATTATTCATGCATTGCAACTAACATTGCATAAAACCATGCATCTGCGTGAATGTGCATAACTGACGCCTGGCGCAGTGACTCTTCGTGAACATACAATTGATACGGTAATGTTAGCCGTACAATTGCTAACCGGGGCCTAACTTAACTATTCGAACACACAGTATCAAAATAAATAATTCCACATATATTACGCAGCTACAGACATACATAATAATCTAGCTACATTCTAAGCAAGTAACTATACTCTGCACAATAACGATATTAGTTAGATACCTTAGCATACATCTACAGACAAGTACCGTAGACTTAGGACAGCATTACCGTACCTGCACCAAGATAGCCATTCGCAGCGAGTCTTTAGCAATGTTTTCCTTGCATTTCTTGCATGATGCACGGCCACTTTTGGCATATTCTGCCTTGTAAAGCTTGTCGTCTTGAGAATCACCCATATTTATTTATTCTTATCCCAAAATAAAATGACTTGTTGGCAAGCCGAACTTTCCGGAATGACGAGACACAACAATCAAGGCAGAGGAAGAGCTGAACCCTCGTGCAGCACAGCAGAATACCCGCGCAAGACGCAGACAGCACAAGTCGATTCTGGAGAACTCGTCTACAGTCTCAGACATGATCGTGTTGAAAGATCACATTTGAAACATTAATGTTTAATAATCTAGTGTTAGGCCATGTGCGGATGTGCATTTTAATAACATGTACAGTTTCCATATATATGGTAACAACAGTCTTGATAACTGGGTTCAACCAAAGTAATTAGACCATTCTAGCCTATAAATCATTATTACAGATTACAGATTATGATATTACTCTTTAGGTGTGTCTAAAATGATTTATTGCAAGAAAGATTTCATGGAGAGAAGTCACAGCATTATTACAAGATAAAACAATACAATACTGGAAATCAATGGCGAATGAACATACTGATCTGGTTCTGGTCCATGAACAATGGAACAATTATATTTTACCAATCAATCATTAACATGAAGATAATTTAACACATGGATGAATTGAAATAAATCAAGGGTTTAACAAACCTCTTCAATTAAATTTGAAATACTTTGTCTAAATCAAGCAGATGTACATCTGTCCTATTGTAGTCAGATGTACAGTCCCACAGTTTCTGTAATCCCTGACATAGTCAGATATGAATGAAAACAAATGTATTATGGACATGCTGTATTTCCTATAGGCTGAAATGACCATATGACATGTTTTACATTTGGCTACTATGAACTTTAGTAAACAATATGAGCAAAATATATATAATACAGATCATGTTTAATTTTATGTTGTAAGTAATCATACATATTTAATATGGGTTTACCATTTTGTAATATTGTGTAATGATAAAAACCATTATGAACATTCTGATCAAATTAAAGCCCTACCATGAGATAGGACATCTTATTTGTCTTGAAGTGTGAAAACATTTGATTGTTACCACTGCCTTTAGAGTCCTGACCATATCACTAACTCAGTCAGGAGAAAGTTACTCCCCGGTTACAACTGAACATCCTGCAGGCTAAATAAAATGTCTTTGTTCATAGATGTACGGTAGCTAAATTATATCTTCAGCATTGCTTTTAATTTAAACGAAAGTATTTGTTGAACGGATTTGTATAAATCACTTCATGGTAAGCAGCTCACTGTTGACATATTATTTTCTGTTTCTAGTGCTAGCTGGCTACCGTAGTTCGGTTATCTACTGTATGAGTTGTAGCATCTAGGCTAACGTTAGCTGGTTGCTATGTGGTCGTTGCGATAAGTACCTGCCAGCTCAAACAATTATGTATAATAACGCATGTTGACTTGGTTGACTATACTTTTTAGCTAAGAAATAAGCAAAATATTGAAAACTACAATGGAATAAACTCTGCAATTTGAAGAACATTGAGACAGCAAATTAACTGACAGCGGTCAGACTGCTTGTGAGATTTTGTGGGATGCGTTCAACAATGTTACATTTATTTTTTCAAAATGTATTTGCATTATTCTTTTAGCTGGTAGATTTTGGCTATTACCTCTGATTAATACACGGCCAACTTTAATACTGCAAAGATGAGTCTGTAGTGTAGAATTCATTTGGATGTATATCGGATGCTCCGCAGGCCAAACTATATCCTGCGGATTTCCTTGTCTTCAGTGCCGCAAGAGAAGACTCCGTCTGTGTCTAAGCGGCACCGCCATCTCCAGCCTCTTTGATTTTGTAAACAACATCGCCGCCTTGTGACGAGCATCAATATGACAGGTAAGGTAAATGTCTGAGCAGCCAGTAGTCAATATTATGTATACTGTATGCCACAGTAGTGTAGTAGTCTATAAATCATGGTTTCCTGGCTCACTGTACTGCAGGTCAGCAAAACAGCTGAGGTAGGCGAGTATTTCATTAGGCTTAGTTGCCTAATGAAAATCCATAATGAATCATTTAGAGTGCAGAGACAATGTTGTGTGTGAGTTCTGTAGTGAGCACACATTTATTTATGGGTGTTTTTGTGTTGGCGTGTGAATATGTGCATTCTGCAGTGGGGGTTGGGGGGACAATAAAGACACCATTGTGACACATTTTTCCCAGTTTTTTACCCAATGATAGAACTACTCAGCCAAGTGTCTGCATAGCTGAGCCCCCCTCATTGTCCTCTCTCTCTCTCTCTCTCTCTCTCTCTCTCTCTCTCTTTCTCTCTCTCTCTGCGAGATGGAAGGTGGATAGTGAGGTCCATTGTGTTAGTGAGATGTTTTTTAATAAGGGGGAAGACAGAGAGAGAGAGAGTAGAGCTGGTGGAGTATAAAGGAGCTAATCGCTAATCTCCTGCTAAATGCGGGTCATCCAGGCATGTTTTAGGTTAGATAACGGTGCAGACTCAAGGCAGGGACACCAGCTGCTTTTGACAGAGTTAGTGTGAGTTTTCCTCTTGCAGGTTTTGAGTTAGGCTGTTTTGTGAACGTATGTAAATTCATGTTTTTGAACTCATAGAACAGTTTCCAGTGAAAGTAGTACACTTTATTTTTTATTTTTATGTAATTCCCAAGGATAGGTGGAATAATTTAATGTTTTTACAATACTTTTTTAAAATTTATTATGGCTTGCATTGTGATAGTTTGTTTCCTCAGTTATAGTCGGATTGATTTGTTTAAAGACAAGAGGTTTAAGGCTGCCTGAAATCCTGTACGCTTATATAAGTGACGGTGTAAGTTTTCTAATAGTGGTTTTCAGTGAGAGCTGAACATTACATTGGAGAGTTTTGTTTACTGTGTCTGAGTCGTGTGCATTTACCTGCCATGCCCCTGCCTGTGGCTGATGTTCCAGCCTCACGGAGGCTGGCACTGGACTGTCGAACACTACTGGACCATCGTGTTGGCAAGGGTAGGTGTTGTCACCTTTTGCTGTGAACAAGCAGTGTTCAGACTCTTTTACATGCCTGTCCATCTTGTGAGACACAAGTATATCTCTGCATTTAGTTTTGAGAGTTGTAATGGTGTTTGGAGGGCTATCTTTGCTCAAAACCACCAGCACATTGTATTTAGGTTTAAGACTGAAGAAAGCTTTGTTTTGGTGACATGTTGTGCGATACAAAATCTGTAGTTCACTTAGCGGTTAGACACAAAACAAAATATTTCTTTATAGTTTTACAACAAACTACAGCATATCTTGACTTGAGCAATTATCTCTTTTAAATAGACAAACATCAAATGTGTACTTTGTGATACAATTCAAAGGGGATCAAAACATTTTTGATCCTTGCCGTTGACTACCATACGTATTTTTTCTAAACTAAGGTCCCATACTGCAGAAGTGACATAGGCTCTCTATAAGGTGAACTTTAGAAAACAAGAGGCTTTCATTTGGATGTTTGAATTATCTAAACATGTATGTTTCTGCTTGTACCTGACATCTCACATAGCCCGTACTGCGTCTCCGGGCTGCTAAATGTCTCCCTCACTTAGCTTCGGGTAGCTAACATGTGTGTTCTATGTCTTTTACATTCCACAGCAAAGATTGGAGTGCTCGTATTTTCAAATTCCTTCCACTAATCTTTTTGCTTGTTTTCAATGTATTATTTAGAATCATGCAGTTTATGTAAATGTGGTCCTTGGTACAGTTTATACTGTAGCACATTGAATATGGACTGTGGGGTGTCCCATGAGATATGTAGCTAGCAACGCATATGTTTTTATATAAGTTAACTCATTGTATATCATTTTCCAGAACTGAATACCAGTATCCTGTACCCCTACTGATAAAGGTGCTGTTCTGTTTTTGATTGTAATCTTTAATTTCCTGTATAGTGGAGAAAGCAGAAACTGAAGCCGCCTTTCCTGTAGGTAGAGGTTTGGAAAACAACAATATATTTGACTGAAGCAGTTATAGTGCCAAATGAGTCTTTAGTGGATGAATGCAGTAACAGTCTGTGCCACGCTGCAGCCCCGAGTCTCACAGAAACTCTGCAGCCGTGCTCAATGGTGCCTTTGGCTTAAGTGTAAATTAATGCAATTGCCGACAATATGATCTTTCTTTTCGTCTGATCAAATGAAAGCTCAGTGCATTTGGTCTATTTGAAAGCCTAGATGGAAGTAGGAATCTAATGAAAGCAGTACAGAATCAACTTCACTAAAGTGCACTGGCATAGCTATGAGCCTTTTAAAAGGACCTTGCTGTATTATTTGCTGCACCTGAACTGTAATTATTGGATGACTTAACAGGATAAATTACTGTAATTGAACTAGCAAACAATAGTATGTTATAATGCTTACTATATTAGTCCTCTTGCCATTACTGAAGCAAGATACTGTGTGATGCTGCATATCATCTGAAGTTAAAAGGTTTTCTGAAGTGTTATTTTGTTTGTTGTGTCTATACATTTTTTTTATTTTAAAACATTTTAATATTCATGCTTTATTTATGGTAGTCCGTTTGACTGATGCTCAACAGAAGGCGTCGCTAGTCACTACATTGCAAAATAAGGCAATATTGTGGGAGGGGGATTGATGCTTGAGATGGAGATAAAATATGCCAGAAAAGAGGAGCAAAGGAGTGATGCTTGCAGGGGGAGTGCGAAGGAGGGAGTTTGTGTGGGAGGAAGGGCTTCTCCCTCGCAAACATTGAATGGTCTCTCTCTCTCTCTCTCTCTCTCTCTCTCTGTGTGTGTGGGGAAATCATGATTGGAGGATGCGTTTTGCTCCTGTGTGTTAGAGATCTACAGTATCCTATTGAGAGGTAGCGCTCTGTCAGAAGGCAGCCTGGAAAATCCAAGGTCACAGCTCGGCTCCTCACTGATGCTGCCGTGTGTTCCGTGTGCGTGTGCGTAGCATGCATGTGAGTCAACGTGTTAGGCTCTGCACCAATCGCTCTACACGGCCGGCGGGTGTGTGCAAATGCCCTGTGAGCGTTTAGTGCACGTGCAGGCTTTCATTCCATTATAAGCGGTCCGTTCGTGCGTGTGCATTAACCCCCCCCCCCCCCAAAAGACACTCTTTGCACAGTGATGCATGTTTGAGCGTGCGCGCGTGTGTGAGTAACTGAAGCTGCTACAACCAAGCTGCAGTTTTCTGTCGGAAAAGACAGACGACAACGCAATCAATGTACGGTAAGGATGACCCACTATCTGCATGTGTTTTCCATAGGCGCGTTCTTCTGCATTCTTCACATACTGTAGCGTGTCATGTGTTCTCGTAGCACAGCGTGTTTTGCAGACACATTTTCTTTAAAGCGCTTCAAAGGCTACTGTTCCTTTTGAGCTACAGCCACCGCATTGGGCGTGTTTATTTTTGGTAATAGTTGATTTTTAGTTAGCTCAGTGATGTCTTTACTTGCTGAGATAGTTTCTTTTGACTGTAAGTATGGTTGTCATGGCGTACTCTGGAGTTGTAATGAACTAGGTGTTTGTACTTTGTGTCTTGTACAGAGACACATTGATCATTTGTGAATAATGTTTGTCAATGTTTTTGTTTTGTATTCATACTTTAGGCAAAGATTTATTCTATTATTATTATTATTATTATTATTATTATAGTATTTTAACAGGCAGTGTGCCTTTCATGTAACGTGTGTAATTTAGAAAAACTGGTAATGATTATAATGGGACTGTGGGACACATTGTGTAGTGCTTTTAAATTAGGGCTGCACGATTATGGCCAAAATGCTAATCCCGATTATTTTGATCAATAATGAGATCGCGATTATTTATCAC